>JAAGNO010012757.1:46021-82152 GCA_033439905.1 Ceryle rudis | reverse complement strand
CCTTTCCTTTCCTTTCCTTTCCTTTCCTTTCCTTTCCTTTCCTTTCCTTTCCTTTCCTTTCCTTTCCTTTTTTTTTCCTTTTTTTTTCCTTTTTTTTTCCTTTCCTTTTTTTTTCCTTTTCCTTTTTTCTGAATTTACATACTTTAGATATTCTACACTTCTGTTTTATTCCTTCTCTTCACAGGTGCTTAAACAAAAATGACAGAGGAAGAGTCTTTACTTTTCTTTCATGGTCATTTTTGAGGTTTGTTTACTTTGGGATTTTTCTTTCTTATTTAATCCCTGGCCCAATTCTGCAAGAAGGAAAATGTACTTTTCAGGATTTTTCTTATCTTCCTCATGTCATGTATGTGATGTTGTGTTCCACAGTCATTGTGTTATTTTCTCCACAAACACAGAGTTTTGAATAAGCTTTCCTTTTCCAAGCTAAAAAAAAAAAAAAAAAGTATATTCACAAAAGCCACTGACAACAGTGGAAGATAAAGTTGGGAAAGGGAATAAAAACTGACATATTTTTCTGGAAATATTTTCACAGTCATTCCTGAAGGCATTTGTTTATTTGAGCATCTGGAAGAAGCTAGCTTGGAAGAGTCTTTTGGTAAGTGACAAATATCAGCAAGTTTTTATTAAAGTAATAACATAGATGAGTATGAAAACAACTTGATAAGTAATCCAATTCACCGGCTACTTGTGTGCAACTTGTGTAGAGTTGGCATAGATATTTTGAAGTGACCTTACCCTTTGCTTGAGGATAGACTGGGTAAAGCCTAGGTGATGTAAGGTGCTGTAAGCTTTCTTTGTGACGACTCCTGTTCTCAGATTTGGAAGTAGGGCAGCTTGCAATTAAAATATTAACTACTTGAAGGTTTTGCAGATAGGTTTATAAGAGCTTTCTCTGGCAGAGGTAGGCTTGCATGTTTTGTTGAGTGTAGTGGTCTACTGGACACCCTCATGATGTTCTTCAGGATAATGTTTGGTGTGGAAGGCCTGGGAGTAAATGTATTTTGGGACAGTGTATGAGTAAAGAATGTCCAAGTGATACTGGGGGAGGTAACACAGGGTGTAAGTGCTAAGCTGTCCCTCCCTTTGCTTTAGTGCCCCTGACAGCACTGTGAAGGGGGAAAGGCTTTGGCTCAAGGCTGTAGACTAAGAAAGGAAAGCCCAGGTCTCTGTGATCAGCATAGAGCAGGCAGTGTCACCAGCACTACCCGCAGAGGGGATGGGCTAGGGAGGGTGGTACGTGCCCAGTGCACACTGTTCAACCATCTATGTCCTTTCACTCAAAAAGCCCATCCCATGGATTTTCCCTCTCCAGGGTGCACTTTCCACATCGCTCCTCCTCCCTGGCTTGTACCTGAACTGAGAAGCCAACCTGGCTCCATTTCCTCCAGAACAAAAGTCCTGTCAAACCTTTACCCAAGGCCAGTTATTTTTATCACATCCCCAGGTCTTCTTAAATGCCACAACTATAAAGAAATTCACATGCTTCCCTTGCTTAACAGCAGGGTGCAGTTTCTTTTAAGTCCATGTCTTTGATTTGCTGTTTGATATAGACTGGAGAGGGATTCAGGGACCAAGGTTTTAAAAAGATGCCTTCCTTCTGAGAAAAGACAGACAACAAAATCACACTGAAATCTAGAGGCAGATGAATTTGCAGATGAATTTTTGCTGGCAAAAAAGTGTGTACATCAACAAATCCATCTACTTGCAAGCCCTCCAGAGAAACAGTGTGATGGATGTAGGGTGAAAGGAAGGAAGTTGGGAGACTCCTTTAGCTTCATCTAATGAGCTGTGTGTCTACCAGCTCTTCTTACCAAAAGTTATGGCAAGCAGTAATCAAGAATAGAACAGTTTTATATGTTGTTGAATTACTCATGCAATCCAAAATTAGAAGGACAATTGCAAATGAGGAAGGGATATCTATCTCTGCCTCCTACCCCTCCTTCTGTTACCGTGCAACCTGTCACTTCACAGCACCTCTGTGAGTTACTACTGAAAGTACTCAACAGCTACTACTCCTACATTTGCTAGCAGGTCTGTACAGTGTGGAGAGTGTAAGCAGCAAGCATTATGTTTCACAGGAGATCACGGCAGAGCAAAGACTTGAAGGTGGGTTTCCTAGAAAGCATATTTAGCAATTAGCACAGAAATTTGTGGATGGATTGTCTTTCAAACTGCCCAGGCCTTAGGCAAAGTCCCAAATGGCTCTGCCATCTCTGCAATTGCTCACAGAAACACCCTTTTCATCAGCTAGAACAGAAATCCTCTGCTTCTGTGACCTGTTCATTCATCAAGCTACTATAAGACACTTTGCCCTTGCCTTTCCCCAGCTATCAAAGGTTCTTTCTTCCCTGCCCTGCTCAAAGCCTAAAACCATAAAGAAATGATGTATTCTCCCTAATTAATGTGGTGATTTTTCAAGAAATAATTCATGGCTCCATGTCCTTTACTGCTGTGAGGCTTGTGTGCTCATTACGTTGCTCCTTCCCTTTCTGAAGCAATCTGGCTGCTGGTTCCAGTCGTGGCCAGAACTCCCCCTGTCAGAAAAGTGCAATTAACTCCCAATGGTGGGGTGCTGAGGAGATGCTGAATGTAGCACTGAGAGGTTTTGTGTCTCTGCTGGGACTCAGCACTCTAAACAGCAATAGCAGTGACTAGGGTGCCTCCCAAGTCCCTGACAATTATTTAAAAGATTGATTTTGTATAAAAACAACTTGAAAGATCTGATTTCAAACTAAAAGTTACTAATAACGTGGAGAAACAGCAATAGTTTAATGGTCTGACATTGGAAATAATTGTTGTCCCTACTTCATGCTGTTATCGATGATTCATGGAGGTATGAGGCAGTGGAGATGCAGGTCCTTTTCAGATGTGCTCAGAGTACCTTTTCCCTGGGGATGAGATTTGTACCCTGGCCCAATACAAAATCTTCACCTGCAGTTGCCATACATTTCCTGTATCAGCCATTAAACTAGCAATGCTGGTTAAAAAGTGGTTGTGCTCTGAAACCCTCCTTCAAGGACTTGCTGGATCAGTCATTATTAAAATTGTAGAACAATAGTTCTCTGTAATAGACTTGTGCTGGGAGAGTAAGTTGCCCTACTTAATGTATTCATAGAAATCTACAGTTGTAGGTTTCTCTTTTATGCAGGTCAAGCAGGGGGAATCACTGCTGAATCAATGTATCTAACTCCTTCAACACCCAAATTTACAAAGAATACATTCCTGAAAAGATTTCTATCTGCTTTTTTTGATTGTGTCTCATCAAAGCAAATTCACATAAGGTGAGCCTTTAAAAGGAGAGATTTCCTGCTCCTCTTGACTACATGAGACATTCCAAAATTAATGAAACAAGTGACACCCGTCTGGCTTCCAGGGCATCACATTTATTTCTGCATAAATTCTCCCAGGTCAACTCAAAAACAGTTCAGGGTCAAAATCTCATCTAGTCACCTAGATTAAAAACTAATTTCTCTAAAGTATAGCCTATATTGAAGCCTTTTCATGCAAATAAATAGCCAAGGGTCTCATTCTCTCCTTCTCTATTAGTTGTGCATGTCATGAATTTCAACAGAACATTTTGTCCTGTACTCTAATTACATGCATTATAAAGAAAAATCTATTCCTTGCATACACATTATTAGGAGCAGTTCAGAAGCGCCATTCCATCAGGGCAGCCGTCATGGTGGCTCATCCTAATATTGACAGTTTAATCTTTTTGTTTCATATGAGATTAAAAGTCATATGATGGCCGTTCCTCTGTGGAGCAGGCGGCGAAGCCAATTGGAGTCAATCCGTGTCTAAGTGCCATTTCTGCTCTGAAAATGGACTTGCAGTTTACAAAATATATTAGGTAATTATCAGTGGTTATGGAAGAATGATAAAAAAATACTGGGTTGATGACAGAGTAAATAGGGCTACTGTTAAAAAAACCCAGCTAATTTTACTCACAGCTGTGCTGCGGCACATGTACATGAGAACTAACTTAGTTGCTGTCTAATGTATTCATGTGCATGATCATCAGCAGTTTCAATTCCCGTTGTTTCATCTCACTGGAGAAGGAGAGAGCAACTAATACACCAGGTGGCCACCTACACCTATTGCAATTAAAGTTGTCTTCTATCAGAGAGAGACTACAAGCTCTTGAAAAGATGCTGAGGGTTTTAATAAGCACAGCTAAATATTAGACCTCTACCCTTGTTTATTTTTGCTTAAACCATCCTGAATTAAATTTCACAAGCAATATCTGATTTAGCCTCTGTCTTTCAAACTGGGGACCAGGAATAAGCACTGGTTCAGCTGTATCCATTTTTGGCTGCTCAGTGTGAGACTTGATACAAGGGTATGATTTTTTTCAGAGGGCTGGATAATGTTCAGTCCCCTCTAAACCATCACATGTGGGAGACCCTAGATCACCTGTCACCCCCTAGATCACCTGTCACCCACATCAATGTTGACTAGAATAAATTCCCATTGGGTCCTTCACCTCACTGAGGCCAGGACTGTATCTAGCATCCTAAGAAGTCAGCAATTGAAATTCAGTGTGGGTCTTGGGTGAATATAGCTCTAGTGTGAATGTGAGTAACTCTGTGCCTACAGGATGTACTATGGGAGTGCTGCCAGAGTGTGTGCAGATATATCTCTCTGTCTAGATGATTGTTGATTCAACTTATTTCTAGTCTGGAATAGCACAAGAACTTTGGTACTGTATTTTGCTTTAAATCACTCAGTATAGTCTTTTTATCTAGTATGTTTCAGACATGATAAATACCCTGCAACTTCCAGTGATGTCCTTAAAAGTTTAGAAAGATCAATGACTGTCCATCAAGAAATTTGGAACCTGACTGCTTTGAGTGCTTTGCCTTGAATGGAGCATCTTGAAGAGTTTAAGCTAGTATGCTGTAACTGCCTTGTTATTGTGACTGATGTATTTGAGGTCACAGCTAAAAAAAAGCAATAATTGATAAAATGTCTTGTGTCTGGCTGCAATTCCTCTTGGATTGGATAAAACAATTATTTTTATCTCAAACCCCTTTGGTGGAGTGCCAGCGAGGTACAGTTCAGCACAAAAAGGGGATTCAGAATGGTGGAGGATTTTCACTGTAGAAGTTCATAGGCTTTTTGGTTGTGTCATGTCTAGTATGCATGATCCAAGCAAGCTAATGGCCTTGTGCTTGAGCACTTGCTTTCTCTGTGAAGCCATGTTTAGGAAAGACCTGGCACAATGGCTTAACAGTAGCCAGGGAGAAGGTTTTATTGCACACTGAATGCCTTCCTGCTGGAAGAAATATTCTGGCTGCAGTTACCCAGCATTAACCTTTCACTTGGCTAAATCAGCCAGAATTGCTTGTGTGCTGTCAATGTTTGCACATAGGAGCAGTAATTATGAAAGCAGGATCATTCCTGCTCTCTAGCAGAGTGCTGTCCTTGAGTAAATGAATTGTGATTGGGAAACAATTGGATGGTGGAGATGTTTCTAAGGAGAGCACCTTATTGACATTATTTTCAAACTAACAGGACACATCCTTGCAGTGCAAATATTGCTTTCTTTTGCAAATGTGAAAGAGTTATTACTTACTGCTCTGTAAGAGGACAGACCTGCCATCGGGATAATAGCAACTTAGTATTTTATTGTGAATCTTTCCACACAGTTTCTGTGATGTTTATCATAGCAATTGCACAGACAACCCATTCTTCATTTCCAGTCTAACTAGATTACAAGTGACAGCAATATAAAGCATGATATTTAATTGCTTCAATGAACATTGACTTCCTTGAGCACACGTTATTTTCTCCCTGGATGACACTCTCCAGAGGTATGTGTCATTCTGAGTATCTGCATTTTGGGGTTCCCACATTGAGTCACTTGAAAGAGTTCTGACCTTCTGAAAAATCCCTATAGTGAAAGACTTGGTAAATGGTTTTAAAATTAAGCCTTCTGCAGGTTCTCTGCTAAGGTCACGGCAAAGGCTGAGAAGTTTTTGGACGCTACTGTCGATTCACGTCTCCCAGGCTATCTGTAATCAGAGTAACCTTGGCAGATACTAGCAAAAGGAAAGAGGCAGCATCTTTCCAACAGGTCAACTGTATTACTTTTGTGAGAGTTCTTCTCTCACTCAGTGATGCACATCCATGTGCAGGTATGGGGTGAGATCCCAGGATACCCTGTAAATGTGTAATAAGGGTAAAGCAAATCAAAGCAAAACCAAACTAAAACAAACAAAAATGTACTTTATGCTGCTGTAATAAGAAGCTTTGGCTTATCAGCTTCAGGCAAGTGGATACTAGAAAAAGCTACCTCCTTGCAAAGATGGGGTGAACATCAGACTTGATTGCTTAGGGAAGGTGGGACTCTCTGTTGTTGGAGGTTTTCAAGAGCAAATTAGCCAAGCATCTGCCACTGAGTCTGTGACAGGATGATATGTTCCATTCCCAGAGCCATTGATTTGGGCTGTATGGAAAGACCGCACTCTTTAAGGCTTCTTAAAGGATTCCTTTCTCTGACAGTAATTCCAAGTAGCCAAAAGCATGCATAAGTGGTAAGAAATACATTTAGAAATTGGCTTAAACCCTTTTTAACCTGAAGGCCTGGGGATGCCTCTGAGATTAACAATATATCTGCCTGACATAGCTGCAGTCAGTGCTGTTGCTTGTGCTGGGTAGCCACTCTGGGTCTCTGGATGGTTATTGTTGCTCCTAATGACCATGCTCCTGCTTCCACATTATGCTTGCTCATTTCCAAACTTTGTGGCAATAATGTACTCTTTTTTTTCTTTTTCTTTTTCCTTTTTTTTTTTTTTTAATATATATATAGGAAAGATCAATGATGAAGGATAGAGGATTCCTTCCTCTGAGTTTGGATCTAACCAGTATTACTCTCTTTTTTTACTCTATCATCCAAGCTGTCCAATCATATCTTAAGATTCATGGGATGGTCACCAAATGCAATGTTTTACAAATTCCTCTGTAAGTCAATAACTCAAACATATCTTTTATTCATCCCAGACCCTTTAAGTCCTCCTTCTAGGAGAAATTCTATGTATTTGGGAGACTAAAGCATAATAAAGCTTTTAAGTTTTTGTTGTTGTTGTTTGGTTTGGTTTGGTTTTGGGGGTTTTTTTGTGTGTTTTTTTGTGGGTTTTTTTTATGAATTAGAAATTACTGGAGTTATAACTTTTAAGAGGGTGCTGAAGTTTAAACTGATGTCCTAAATTATTTAAAAGTATAAAAAAAGTAGTACCAGCAATTATTTTTGAATTTAAAATGACACTTTTAAAGAATGTTTTGATGAAGTCTTACGTTCAGGCTGCATATGGCATGTACAGAACACTGTGCAGTTATAAAACTGCTACCAGGATCATTTAATAAATTCCGGAATGTGAGTTTCCCTGTCTGTATCTCTATATACCTATATCAGGTATAGTTACACAGAAATATTTTAATTGGAAAATAGTCTTTTACCAGCTTGTCTACTAAGACCTCTTTAAGTCTAGATACACGGTATCCCCTTTTAGAGTGTGGATATACAAGCTGATTTTATTTCAAGAGCAGAGAGTTCTATAAATGTCCTCTAAGATTTATCTGCCTTAGACACTGAGTTAGTTTTTGATTGGTTTCTAGAATTCCTGAATTAAAGATGCTTTAAACTGATAAACTCAGTTTACACAAACACTTGGACTTTATGAGATCCTATAGACACAGAAGTAAACCACAAATAATTCTAATGAATATTTTGGGTTTACTGTTCACAGATGTCTACATGGAAGGGATTTGCCCTTCTCTGCTGCATATGTGCTTGTTTGAGAGAACAATTTATTTCTGAGAAAATTGCCTTAACCCTTTTGGTTATGTTACTTGTATGAAATCCAGCCTGAGAAGAGGTTAAGTGCCAAGCACTCATCATTCTATTTATACGGTTGATCAGTGAGTTGAAGTAATATTGAATGATGTTAGGATCGCACATATTTTTCTCATGAAAATGAGGCATTAAAGATCTCATGTTGTATACAATATTGTGTTCTTAATGATGCTTTGCAGTTTTCTGACTTATTTCACTATTTTGTAGTTCACTGGCTGGCTACTGTGTTCTCTTCTTGGCTTGAAAGAGAAAAGGTTAGAAAATGAGTGGCAATTGCAAGCAGTCTGTGGAAAAAAAAAATGCAGAACTTTCTCAGTTGGAAGTAGGTCCATTGATTTGTTGAATTCTTTTGGTTTAGTCAAGGCCGGACATATCTACTGAAGACATGCTGCTAAAAAACAATCCAAATTCCCACTACAAAGATTGGTATGTAAATAGATGTAGCCTGATCACGTCTGAGACAAATGTTCTCGTGGGGAGGAGAAACAGAAGGAATTTCATTGTATCTGAATTCCATGAGTCTTTAACCAATTTTCTAACATGCTGTGTCCTTCTCTTCTTTTTGCTTGAGAGAACTGCATGTTTCTGCAAGAAAAAATAACCCTGGAGAGATGGATGGGTCCAACCTTCTACTGAGTTTGTTATCATCAGGTTCTGCAGAGCAAAGGTAATTCTCAGAGATATTTCCCACATGTAAAAACTAAGTAAATCTGTATTTGATACACTGTGGCAGGGTTTAACCTGCAGCATTTCCACTGCGCTTAAAGTGGAGCTGAACTTAGTCTTTTTGTGGAATTTACCATCTTTTGCCAACTGTGTGCTTCGTATTTCACTTGGCTCAGATGTAACATGTATATCAAAGGGCATGGTGAAGGGTAATTCCTGGTAGAAAGATACTGGTGAATTCATTCTTCCTTCAAATCAATCAGGGTGATAAAAGATACACATTTATTATGACTAACAGTGGTAAGAAACTTCACATAAATTACACATTAATATTGATTAATATTAATAGATTAATATTAATAGATTAACATTAATAGATGAGCCATGCACTATGGACCTGGGGTGCAGTCAGCTTATTTTGCACAGAAAAGCAACGATAACCCTGGTTAGCTCACTGTCTGAGCTGGGTTTGAGCATCCTTAGGACAGTACAGAGCAGCGGTGTTTGCTGGCAGACTCTGTTTCTATGTATTCAGAGCCTTGATTTCAGAAAGTCTCAATCCTCACAGTTCCCAGCAATTCTGAATCTGGGAAACCTCTCCCATTTTACTTCAATACATCAGTAACTTCAACCAGAGCAATGTACTCAGGCCAAAAAGTGCTGCTCATGGAAGGAGCCTGCACTATATATTTTTTTCTTACTGAGAAGAAAGGCCTATATCTTGGTGCTGGCTAAAGTTGCTTTAAATGGACAGTGAAGGTTTCTCCTGTCATGGAAGGACATTTAGTTGGTGCAGAACCACATTTGCAGGCTTGCTGTGTTCTGTAAGGGATACTTTGGGGAAATTCTGGAGGAGAGAGATACAGCATCTTTGTTTTCCCTGACCAGTGTAATAGATCTCAGTGTCTTAAAAGTTGCCCACAGAGATGAGTCCCACTGCTGATCTCAGTGGTTATTGTCCAGTGGCTGAGTTGCAATCTGACAATGAAGAATTTCATCATCACTGTAATAGTTCTGCTTGCCATGGCCCATTTCCTTCTAATTTTGTAAAGGCTTTTCTCTAGACTGACACTCAACCCTGGCTGTAGCTAGAATGGCTCTTGTCATCTGGCATTTATTTTCTAACATCTTAGTCTGGTTGAGGACTCAAAACACAAAAGTGACTTGTTCTTTGGATGTATGAAGCATTGACAGACTCGTCCTGAAATCATGTCACACACCATAAATTCTCTTTACCTTCCATTGTTGGTACAGCCTGTTTTGCAGGTTATGTTCTGTAAAGGTACATCTTGGGAATGTGTTAATACCATCACCAAAACTAGTTCATATTCAAGCTTTTATCTTTTTTTTGTGGGTTTTATGGTTTTTATAACACCCTGCCAAGGCCTGTTCTCTGTTGCGATGGAGCCACATACAAAGGCTTATTGCCTGTAGTCTCCTTCCTAAAAGGCCAAACAAACAGGAGAGCAGAGCACAGGTACAAGGAGCCTCATGGGTCTTAATCAAATGCAAGCAGCAAGACAATAGCAGAGCTGTAAGAAAATCCTCCTCTTCTAGTCCACTGTATTATCCATTGTGTCACACATCTCATAACTGTGCTGACAAAAACAGCCTTCATTTCTCTGTTTTTTCCCCCCAAATAGCATGTAGAAAGCTTTTTTGATATATCAGCCAAAAGAAAACTTCCTCTTATTCACCCCACTTTTCTTTTAGCCTCAGTGAAAAATCGCATCACACCACTATTCCTTTTGTTCATATCCACTTTTCATTTTTAGAGCGGCTAGTTTTTCTCCTTAATGGAATTAATATTTTTGCTGATGTGTTTGGGAGCAAGAGCCCTGACAAAACTTTATGTAGACTATGAGGATAAGCTTAATACTCTATATGGACTGTAAGATGTAGCAATAGGTTTGATTCTTAGCATTTGTACCATTAGTGTCCAATTATTTCTCTCTTTCTTCTGAAGAAAGTAATGGATACATGGTTAAAATGAAAGGGCCAATTAAATCCAGAGACTGCAACTGTTATTGCCATTCTGATACCAGGTTCCTGCGACAGACATCTTGGTCTTCATGTTGCTCTCTCCTAAAGCTTACAGGTCTGTGTGTCCAAGCTGGAGGTGTGGAGGCTTCAGTGCAAAGACTGTAGAGAGAAGGGGAAGTTTATAAGAAAAAGGGAATTGGTATGACTTGAAACCATGAGTATTAAGAACAATGGCAGCACAATTGCTTGGCTGGGCAGAATGCTAGAAATGAAAAGACTAAAACTTCATACTTTTTGTTTTTCTGTTTGTTTGTTTTACTGGATGGATCTGAGTTAAGCCAGTGGGAACTGTTCTAATTGACAGCCAGCAGCCCTAGTCCTACTGCTGCATCCTTTGCACCACATCCTTGTCTGTGCTCTGGGACCTCTCAGAGGAAACAGATTTTGCTGCCCACGTGGTCATTTTGATGTGTTACACCTCAGCTGGGATCTGTTTCAGCTCACAAAAGTGAGAAAGAAATTTGTAAAGGTTCTGTGTGAGCAAATTTTTTTTTACCTTTAAATATGCATGTAATTTCTACAGGGCTTTTGAAATTTTATTATAACTTACAAATGTTATATCTCTAAAATACCAGCCTGATTATAATTATAATGCCCCTTTCTCCTGTAAGCTATGGAGGAAAATAATTAAATCTAATAAAATCACTCACTGTTTAAAAAAAAATGGAGGATTAATTATATATAACAGATACTGTGATTTCTGGACAAGTATATGCAGTCTCTGGTGAAATCTACAACTCTGTCATGGAGAAATGACAGACTAAAAATAAAAGGGAAAAGAATAATTGTTACTTTTGTGATCTTCAACAAGAATGTGCTCTGCTCCATCTGCTAGTTCTGCAGCTGTGGTTAACTAATAAACAGTGTTCCCAGTCCCATACTAACTGCATTTGATGTGGCTGGTACACAAACAAAGATGCCTTGGCAGAATAAGATGCTATATGAGTGTAAAGAAGAGCAGTCTTGTCAGTTTTAGATCCAATGGAAGCAAATGGGAAAGCTTTGCATTTGCCATATGGAAAAACAAACAAGCCAAAAACATTTTACTTGCAATTTTCTGAAACTGTAAAGCAGACAGTGTAGAGTAATAGTAAGAATATGCTGGAGACTATGGAGGACTAACATTGGCTTTAAAAGCACTCACAAGCTATGGTTTTCTTTTCCCTCACTGTTTCCAGTTGCTCTATCAGGTACAACCAGAGAAAACACCTTCCTGAAATGCTTCAGCAAATTTCTCAGTGTACTCCAAACCAATCTCTCATTGCTCTGGAGAGAAGCCAGCTTGCACAAGAGAGTTCTGTGATTTGAATGAAACAGAGCTGCCTTTGGCTTCATCCCTGCTTGCTCCACGCTCACAACCTCCATGGAGCTCCCAACATTGTGAAGCTTGTGTCATTGTCTAGATATGTGAAGACCAGCGAAAGAAAGACTTCTAAAGGTAGAATCTTGTCTGTGATGCTTCTCAAAATGCCAACATTTCTAAACAGGCAATTATTTTTCAGAGCTTTTCCCTACCACAGGCTTAAACAGGAACTGCAAGTAGCAGATAATACTGGAGAATAGAATTTCTTTTCCATTTGCTCAGCTGTGGATTCTGTAGTTTAATTCACAAAGTTTAAAACAATTTGGCCTGGATGTCTTAGTTCGAGGATATACCAGACCCGCAGGTGGAAGGTTTCTCTTGCTCTTATTATGCATGAATTGAAACGGTCAGCTTCAAAAGTTAATTACTCCATCTTTGTAACAGACCTGTGCCTGAATCATCACTGGTGAATATTGTTATGCCAAAGTACCTGTGAGTCATGCAGGCAGACACAGTGTTGGTTCAAAACTGGCAGGAGGCTTTGATGTTGCTGCTCTTCAAAATGAAAGGGAAAATGCTAGAAAACTGCTCTGTATGAAATATTACAGTCTTGGCAAGAGGAAAAGGAGGAGGTGTAATTCTGGTTTTGCTTGCATTTGTTCTGCAACCATACAAAACCAGAGAGAGAAAACATACATAAGACTTTGTCTAAATGGATATTTTAGTATTTCCCTCGGTGAAGAATGTTCATTGCCATTATTGGAATCTACTGACATAGCTACATAATGTTTCTTTAATAAATATTCCTTAGTACCTGATGCAAATGAATTAAGGGCTCTTTACTACTTTTTCTGCTCTAAGTGTATGTAGAAGTCTAAATGAAAAGAGAGGGTAGTCAGCAAACCAGGTAAAGGAGGACAAGGTTGCAGCCAGGTTCGTGTACTTGCTGCCCTTGTTGCCAGTGGCAATTGGAACTTGAGGGTGTTTGTCCTTCTCCCCAGTTCTCCAGGGCAGGATTGCCTCAAAAGCACTCTGCTGCTTTCCCTCCCAAATGCTTCATTAATCCCCTAGCCTTCAGCTGCTTACACCTGATTTTCTTTGCCTTTATGAATAGCTTCACTCAGCTCAATGAACCAAGACATGTTTAGGACCCAGACCTCAGGTTTTGGGCTCTCTCTGGGTGCACAGTGTGCAGAGTTCCCCACCAAGCAGCACCCTGCCTGAGGCTGGGAGCTGGCATATACATCATAAGGGACGACAGGGCCTTAACAAATCCAGATGACATTTAAATTCTGAAATTAGGAGGAAGCTGGGGAAAGCTCTGTCTATAGAAAATACAGGCCAGATGAGATGTATATTCAGCACATGCCCACACGTACAGCCATGTGAGGCCTTAGTCAGTTTTTAAATTGTGAGTGAACCTCAGGAGGAACCAGGTCCTAAGTGATGAAAATCCAGCAAATTTACATCAGCTGAACATACAGCCCTGGGCTTTTTCTGGGACACAAAATGGAAAGACAGAGAAAAGGAGATTGGTCTTTCTTTCCTTATGAGTTTCTCTTATTTGATCTCTCAAATGTAAAGTTACAGCTCCTCCAGTACACTAAAACCTACCATGCAGATGAGGCCACATTTTCGGTCTGTGTGTGTCTCTGTAGCTCCTCTACTGCCATCACCTGTGCCACACCAGTTTACACCACAGAGGATCCAGCCTTGTGTTTATAGACAACACAATGATCTAGCTAATCTAGAGGAATGCACAAATGAACTGTATTCTGTATAGTCAGTAGCTTGCTAATAACTTTCTAAAATTGTTCTCCAGCATTAATTGAAATCATAAATCCCGATCACATTCAAAGCATAACTACTGTATGCCGTTGGCTCCCTTCAATTCTTAATCATAGTCTTCCGAGGATTTTTCTTGCTGCTTCTTCCTTCCCTCAGGAGCAGCCATATTTATTATTGCAGTTCAAATACCTGGAGATATTTCAGTTGAAAAGCCATATAACATCTCTCTAAGCATGTCAATACGTGTTCAGCTTAATATGAATGTCTGTGCCATTCCCACTGGAGAAAAGTAAAAAATGTCAAGGAAATATATTTAACTTGTTTCTGCACAGATGCCTGCAGATATCTTGTATCTAAAGAATATTTAAATTCTGTTTTGTTAAGACAGGATACTTACATTATACAGTGGAGCAGCCAGGAGGTTATAGTCTCCACTAGACAATTTGCCAGACAAGAAAGATGGCTTAGTTGCAATGTTGACAGCTTTATTCTTGTGGCTTTGGCAGAAAAATAGGCAAAAAGATTGCAGGGGCGGCAGGATAGAATACAACATGAAAGTTCAGAAAAATATTAACTGGTTGTAAAATGAGTGGGTGGATGCACTAAAGGAGATGGCATTTCAGTTATATAACAACACTTATTGCAACATTTTTATGGCCAAATTATGCTCTTTTTCTGTGCTGTATTTTTGCATCTGCTGCCCGGCTCCAACGGTGAGGGACAAAATGTTTATTTGGCAGGAGAAAATGCAGTAGCCATTCATCTTTTTCAGCTGAATCATCCCATTGGTCTCAGTGAAGATTCCCTTGAGAATTTTCTTCCATTTCTAATATATCATAGACTGTGATTTTCCAGATATGCTTTTATTTCCTAAACCAGTCACTTTTATAAGACCCCTACAAACATCCCCAGTGTGAATGTGGGTTTAGAAGCTATACTGTGCAAGCTGAATGGGAGTGGGCATGCTAATGTGGTCTTGACAGGGAAAAATCTCCATGTTTAACTATTATACTTTTCTTCCTGAAGACGACCAGGCAACCTGATGCATCTCCCCAGTCATATCCTTTGGTCATCTAGAGCAATGTGACAGAACCAATTCCTTGCCAACAGACTAGTTAGCCACGGCAAACTCAGTGGTGCTTCCAGGGGTGTGTGGTGGCATTTCCATTGAAGGTTGTTTGGAGTCTCATTCTACATATGACTCTAAACTGGCTTTTCTTAGCAGTCACTGCATACTACTTGTGTACATCATGAGGAACCTCACTGTCAGTAAGGTCTTGATTCTAAAGAGCATTAGGCATGAATAAGGGGAAATAAATATGATTACTCCCACTTCAGAAATGGGACACAAGACAGTGAGATACAATATCTTTTTCTTGTC
Source organism: Ceryle rudis (assembly GCA_033439905.1). Lineage (NCBI taxonomy): Eukaryota > Metazoa > Chordata > Aves > Coraciiformes > Cerylidae > Ceryle > Ceryle rudis. Next base: position 67,113 of record JAAGNO010012757.1, on the reverse strand, counting down.
CTTTTCACAAGTGTGGAGGCTTTTAGTGGAGGACTCTTGGAGCAGCTGCAAAACCTTTTGAGGAAAACTGCTTTGTCTGTAGGGCCTCATGGGGTAAGTTTTTTAAGCTGAATAAACAGGATTTTGGAGTGCTCCATAGCCCCATTCTTTGCATCATGCAACATCCAGAAGAGCAATCTCTGCAGCCTTGGAACTAGTCTAAGTTGTTACCACAAGTCCAGGATTTCTAGAGTCCCCAGTTCAGTGCGCTGTGCCTCCTTGGCTGCTCTTGAACTTTATCTTCCCAGTGCTGCATAATACATCCATTCTGATTATCTCAAGATCCACCCTACTTACCTGGGCTCATCAAAAAGGAAAGGCTTTCAAAACAAGAGAAAGTATTTACATGATTTGGAGGGAGATAATGAAAAACTTTGAGATCGGTCAGAGTTCTGTTACTCAATGGTTCCTTTAAAACTGGGGCATAGGGGTAAGGGTGGCAAGCCTGGAGACCTTAAAAAAGAGCAGGGAATGTAATCACTTGGTTACACACATACCTAAACCCAAAAGATGACAGCCTAGACAATTTTCTCAAAGATGCTTGGTTTTTCTGTCTCTAGGATTCAAAAGTTACATGGGAATTTAGTTCAGTAGACATATATAAGAAATAATGGAAGAACCAACCCAGGGAAAAACAAGATGACAACCACCACAGGAAAAAAGTGAACAAAATATAAATGAAAAGATCAGGGACATTTTATACTAAAAAGAACTGAAGGCTGATGAAGAAAGAGACTCAAATAGCAGTTAGAAAATTTGGCAACGGAGTGAGAGAAGATACCAAAGCTGGTTCCTGCCACTGTGGAGAAGGATCTGTCTGCTTTGTTGACTTTCCTATAGCCTGTTTCTCAAGAAGGTGGGAGGCCTGATGAGGAGACAGCTGACAGGAAACTGTCTAGAAAATGGGTCTGTTTTTCCCGTGAAAAACATGGTGCTTTTTCTCTAAAACCGAAACATTTTTACATTTCAAAGAGACAATCAAATTATTTCTGGGTTACTTTCAGTGGCAGAAGTTGGTGGAGTTAGGGATTAACTTAATTAAGACAAGTTATGCAAAAACACTGTCCCAAAAGTAACCAACACAGAATGTCTGGATGCTGAGCTACTGATAGAACAAATAGTGTGAAGAGAACACAGCTTTCAAGAAGCAAGTGCACCAGAGGTCCTTTTCCTGGTTCCAATCTCTCTGATATCATTCTAGCCAACCACCTGAACCAGGCATTTCTTGATTACAACTAGCTTTTTATAGCCCAGATCAAAGTTATTTACTAAGCTCTTCTCTGTGTTTTCCACGACAAAGTTTACTGGTTCGGACATATTTTTATTGCATGAACACTTTATTTCATATTTTTACAGGTACGCTGTGTGCAGTTTGGCTTAGAGAAACTTGCTTTTTCACTAGAACATCTACAGAATGTTATTACCAGACATTTAATGGAACATTTTTACAGTGATGGAGTTTTGTCAAAAAAGTAGCAATTGATTGTGTCTGTGTGTAAAACTGATGTGTGTGAATACTTCTGCCATGGCACAAAATAAAAAGAGCATTTGAAGTTCTGTAAGAGGTAAACTAACCTTAATACTAGATATTTTAAAAGATACACTGTTAAATTCCTTCATAAAAAACTGAGGAAACTTTCAGGGACTGTTGGACATTTTGCCTGCTACATTCATCTTCATGCAGCTCTAGCGTTAGCTGTGCAGTTGCTGTAATTTTTTAGCAGTGCCAAAGACCACTTCCCATAGGACCATTTTTTCTCCAATTATTCTGTAGGTTCCTAAAGCAAAAGAAAAAGAGGAATTTCAAAACTAGTGAAGGAAAATGTGGCCTCTCCAGGTGTGACTGGGCTACCTTTCCTTCAGAAGCTATTGTGTAAGAACAGTGATTTCATTTTTTCCTTCTGCGCTTTACAAAGATTTGTTCCTTTACTTGCACATGTGACAGGTGTACATTACACCTCCCTTAGCTACAGGAATAGGACATGAAGATCAAATGAAATGATAAAGGTTGTTTGTGGAAATAATTTGCCCACCTGTGAGGAAGTTAACTGGATCTTTCATGACTTTACAGTTATTCTGAAACTGTACAAAGATGCTGAGATGTTCAGGAAACAAACCAAAGTAAAGCAAACCAAAAGTCATCCAGATACCTCTGTGGAGGCAAGAAGCTTAGGCTAGCTCCCCATTCATAAAATAATCTGGTATTTAGTTTCAATGTTGTAAAACTACGTGAAATAAGCAGATGAATTATACTGTAGTCCTTGGTGAGCATTTCTCTACATCCAATGATACAGCAAGTCAGCTGAAACTCTGCCTTCATGGCTTGTTCTGTAGGATGTTCATTTCCTTTCACGTGACACTGCAGTGGTTTTAAAGCCTAGACTTGGTTTTGGAAAATCTTCAGTTCAACCTCTTGCAGAGAAACTTGTGTTTTACATGCATGTCACCCACAGAAAGTGCTGTGCTCAAAATGTCTCTGGGTTTATCTACCTCTTTCCTGCTGTAGATCTGTCCTCCTACCATGTTCTCAGCTATTCCTAACATGGGTGAAGTGGGGGTCATCATGAAAAGAAGGTACTGGGTAAAGGGTATTGTAAGCAAAGTGGAAAGCAATTCAGGAGAGTAAAAATAAAAAAGGATAAAAATAATTCCTGTGCAATTCTTTCAAGAATTATTCACTTGGAAGCCAAGAGTATTGTTGTCATATTTGTTGCATTTTTATAGACAAAAGGGATATTTACTCTGTGAGCAAGCACTACACCACTGGGAGGATGAAGAGCTTTGGTTACTGGGATGTTTGTGATCTCAGCTCACGACTCAGGGGAGACATTTTTGCTCCAATGACCTCTAAGCTGCCGTTAGTTTATTGATTGGCTAATAGGGAAAATTGATTTTTAACTAACTTGCCAGTTTTGAGACCTGAACACAGTTGTCACTTCTAGTAAGTGCACTTTTACTCAATCATATAAGTTGTCTCAGTCATCAATTCATTCTGGATGCTGCAAAAGGTATGGATGTGCCAAAAGGTTTGGCAAGGAGCCCAGACACAAAGACATGCTCCAGGACAATCTGCAGATAAAACGTGTTTAATATTTTGTTACACCTATCATACGTGCTCTGGTCTTGGCAGAAAACAGCTGGCTATGCCTAAAGGGTAAAGGGCTGAAAACAAGAAAAGGAAAATTCAGGGAATATCAGGGAAAGATATCAGGGAACACCAGAGGAAGAATATCAGGTAGAGACTTCTGAAGTGAGATGTCTCACTTGTACATCAGCCTTTCTTGCCCTGAGACCTTCAAAGCTAAAGTAAAGTAGAAGCTGAAGATGTAACGTATAGTAATATTGGCCTGAACTGGTTCAGTAAGAAATGGGATCTCCCAGGTGACCTTTTGCAATTCTAATATCCGTAATCTGAACCGAAAGATTTCACAGGTAGAACTAGTACATCATATTTCATAAGTGTCCTCCTGCAAGAGTTGAGATCAGGGTTTCCAAGGCTCATGCCCTCACTTATTTTCAGCTCACCTGAATCCTTGCAAAGTGCCAGCCAAACTGAAAACCAGGGTAGGGGATGTAAGCTGGGGGTGACTGAGCTAGAAGAGGCTGTTTGGTTTTTATTGTCATTTTGTTTTTTAAAAACAAACAAACAAAGAAATCTAAAAAAAATGTCATTTTCCGTTCATCTGAAATATTGTTTGCCCAAAGTGGTGTATCTTCATTTTGAGACTGTTTAGTCAAAAAACAATTACCTTAAATTATACAGGGGAAAAAGTGTCATATCAAAACAGAAAATGAAGGAGCACCAGATAGAAATGGCAAAATTAAACATGAGAAGAGAAAAGTGAAATGCATTCCATTATTAAGAAGAAAACTGGAACTAAAGATTCCAGTTTGGGGCAGGGGTTGTTTGTGAATTTGAAAATACTTCTCTGCATAAAACCAGCCTGGTGAGTAGACCTGTCCACCTCCTTTCAAACTCTTATTTTCTGAATGAATTTAATGTATGTAATCTTCTCTACCTGGGTTCAGTGTGTATACATTAATGCATATTAACTAATGTAATCACATGAATATCTTCACTGACTTGAGTGACATCGTTTATAATAATGGCAGGTTTTGCTGGGAAGGCTGTCACTCAGCTGGTAAGCTAAGTCCATGAATCTGCAATTTGTGCACACGGTAGCTGTCCAAACAAGACATTAGGCATCATAAATACCTTAGTTTGCAGGATCCCATCTCATATATGGAGATTACAGTTTTGCAATCTATAGGTGACCCAAAATATAAAATCCTATCACCAGATGCAGGCATGGAAATATAAGCTAAATTCTGCAAACAGTTCCTAGAAATTAACAGTAAAATGTGTGTGGATGCACCAGGGCCAGGAACTAAAAAAGCAACTACTAATTTGGGACATCCATATTATGAAAGTTTAACTCATTGGGTGTGGCACCCCACAAAATTCATGCTCATAAAAAAACCTAGGCCCTCTATCTTGGTTCAGATATTTTTGTTCCAAGCATGGACATTTCCTGACAAATTTCTTTAGACACTTTTTCCTCAGTACATCTGAGCTGTGTTTCCTCGCATGACAAACAAGACTGCAAATGGATAAAAGCCAATCTGATGCAGTGCAGCCTGGTGCCACAGATGAAAAACAGCAGATGAAAACATCTGAATTTGATGAAAATCCTTCAGCAGGATAACTAGGTATTGGTGCAAACATGCTGCTGGGAAAGATGGAGTGTTTGAGTCTTGGTTCACAGTGGCAAACCAGAGGGTTATGAAGATCATGGTCTAGAGAAAGGGTCACGACACTTTTTCATTTCTACGTTGGTGGGTACTGAAATTTTCACTCTTATGATTTTATTCCTCTTTCTTGATCTGTCAGCCACACAGAATTGAAATTTAAACATTTTTATTTTTGAGCTCACAGCTAGACTACTCCTCTTCAAGAAGTGGAAAATAAAGAAAGTAGCAAAGCTCTGAAGTACTTGCCTGGCTTTGGACCACATCTTAACCTATAATTTATGAACATGGGGACTTGCAAATGAGGTAAAATCACATTGCAAATGTCTACAGGTGGGATGTGGTTCTATATTTACTAATAGCTATTCTAAAATGTGTATGCTGGTCTCCATCATGTAAAGTATGTAGCTAAGTGTAGCTGGCAGCATGGCAAATTTTAAAGGATACTTTTAATTGAACGTTGCAGATTTTGATTATATATCACAAGTTTTACTGTTGTTATGTACTCCACAGTATTCTCGAGGGGGTGAGTGGGACTGCAAATGTGTTACAAGAACATTAAAAAGTAATGTCTTAAAGCTGTATCACACAAAGGAGAACTCCAACACATTTGTTGATTGAGGAAATCTTACCTCTGAAATTGGACATAAATGCACCTGCAACCTGCAGACATTGAGTGTTCCCTTACTCCGCAGTGATTCACTAATTTCCGTGGGACTATTTGAAAATGACAACACTGATCCCTGGGTAAGGAAAAGAGTCTGCTTTTTACTGTAAATACAAATCTTGACCTCATCACTCCCAGACCATGTTGTAGATAGATGCTAGTTTATTAGAAAAACAGAAACAAACATCCAGCCCAAGATGTTCTTTTTAAGCTCTTATCTGCATTTCTTTCTTGCATTTCACCAATGTTTATGGGTGTTTTAGGCTTTTTATGTCTGTGCTGACGTGTTGTCCTCTGTCAGAAGTAATCAGACATGTAACAGACTGTGGGCGACAGCTTAGGCTAGAGAAGCTCATTTCTCAAGCCTCCAAAAAGACATCAGAAGCTTGCTTTTTAAAAGATGTGCTGTTTACATGCTGGTTTAGTTTATTCTCAATAATTTATTACCTACTAATGTTGGGGTTTTTGTCAGTCTTGCTTATTCTCAGTGGAGGCACTTGGATTTTATCTGATGGCATGGTTATTGTGAGGACGTGGAATAAAGAACCATTAATGGTTCGCTCATTAAGGCTTAGAGTTTCACAGAGTTGGGGTTTCACAAAATATTTTCTTCTCTTCAGTGAGGAATATGTCTATTAAGACCATTTAAATAGGCAAATGTGGAAATAACTGACTTCTAAAAACATTTGTAAGTGTTAGAGAAACATACCTGATTTCTGAATACATTTTTATGTTGAGTTTGAATTTGCAACTTCATTTGGAGGTACTAAATTTTAGGACTGTTTGAGGCACTACCTGTGCTGTTCTGTTGGAGGATAACCACTGTTCATTACACCATGTTACGTAAAAACAGTTTAAAATGACATTTTACAAAAGCTCATTGAACAATTTTAAGCAGGATCACTGACTAATTGGATGGTCTGCTCTTCTGAGCTCTTGTTAGTGCTGACTTGAAGTTTATGCAGATTTACTCGCTGAATCAGTATGCAAAAGTCAAACAGAATTGTAACTCATTCACCTAATCATGTTTATATTACACTACTCTACAAATCCCAACTCAGACTCCATTCTTAGTGAGAGCACAGCCTTTCTCCATGGCCAGGCCTGGCCACAGTGTTATCAGAGATACAGTATGAGAATTATTTGTATTATTTTGATCTCATCAATTTGATAAATACCTATTACAATGTATAATGTGCAGCATAGCTGAGTTAACAGCAGATGCTGTCCTCATATTCATATTGCATATATTTGTGTGTACATGTGTATATATTTTTTTCTATGTTCTCTTTATATTACCTAGTTTTCTCATATTTGATTATTCCTTTTGTGTTAATTATACAGCTGTTGCATTACAATGAATTTGAGTTTTGGCATCTTTTACAAGAACACATTTTCTTACTGTGCAGTCATTTGTCCAAGGGTTAGAACTCCTAAATCTTATTTTTTTGTGTGTGTCCAGTGTTCTGAATTCAGATGTACAGAAAAATACATCTCTTGCTGGCAAAACCTTTCAGCTGTGATTTACAGTTGCCACCTTCCTATTATTTGTATGTTTTCACTGACACTTGGAGACACAGCTGGAATAGCTGTCTTATACTGAACAGTAGTGTCCCTGAAGTCTTTATCTTTGTTGTCTCCTTCTGCCCTCAGCATTTTGATCAAGCCAGTTCATGCATCTTGAAGCCAGAAATCTCTTACGGAAACATTTTGGTTCAGCTCATTCGTAATACGTATTGATAAAACCTTTCTTTCTCTCTCTTAGGATACAAAAAGCCCCTGCCATTACCCTGGCAGCATCTGCGTTACTTCCCCTATCCACCCGCATCTGGCAAGAGTGATGAAGATCATGCATAATGCAGAAGTTGAGCTGCGCTTGGGATGTGGCTTTCAAAGCGGTGTTTGTACACAGACCTCACAGGTGCATGTACTGGTCTGCAGAGAGCAGCCCTGGGAATGCATTAGGCAGCTGTTTGGGTTATCACATTAGAAATATTTTAGGAAGTTTTAATATCCTGAAATTAAAACTGTGTTGCTGCTCACTGCATCCTGGTTCCCAAAGAAACTCAACCTAAGTGGAAAATCCAAATAAGTCCAAGCTGCAGGTATCTCCTCTCCCTGGAGCAGAGACTCCTTTATATCTCTGAAGAGCTTTGTTGGCTCAGCTTTACTGGTGCTACATCAGCAGTCCACCTGCTCTGTGTTTCAGCTGTTCCAGTCTGGTATTCAAGTACTTCTTCCAGCAGATTAATTACACAGGAAATATCAAAGAGATTCCTCTGAATCCAAAGTATATGCTTTAACCCAAAGTGAATACATAATATGCCTGCTGTGTTGCTTTCGGGACATGTGCATGCTTCTTATTCAGAAAGAGTTTAATAGGCACGCTTACTATTTATCAACTTGGTGCCATTTTGATTTGGCAAAGTATATTTAGACCTTCAAGTGCAACTTCTTTGTTCAGATAAACAGAAGATGTATTAACATCAAAGCAGCTTACACCAGAAGGACTTCAATGGACTTCTGTCTGGAGGATAGAGGGCATCAGGAAGAGGTTTCAGTTTGATTTAGTGAAAGGTCATACTTGCTCTTTTCTGACAAATAGAAATGTGAACCCATGAGATGGAAAATGAGCTCCACTGGTAGCATTAAAAAATCTTTGTGTCTGGAGATGTCTTGAAATATGAATAAAAAATGCAGCCCACCAAAGACTGGAGCTGCAAATGGACACATCTGCTATAACTGAAGAACGGTTCCTGCCACTCTGTCTGCAAAACTCTCTTCCCTCTGTTCTCTTATATATTTCTAAGCAACCATAGGGATACCTCAAAACTAAGTCTCCCACAAGTCCATCCATAGAAGGTGTTTCTATTTGAAGGCTGGAACTTTTTTTTTTAGAAAAACGATGGAAGTGAACTCCCAGACCCCCATTCTAAGTTCTTTCTCTTACCATGCTCCTACAAATTATGGTCCCTGTTCAAAGCACTATTGATTTTGGTTTGATTTGGCACAGTCTTAAAGGGAAGCCAGAACAGATCAGGCAATACCATCAGGACTGGAATAGCTTCATAAGTAAATCCCAACTGTGTGCCAGTTTTGGCTAAATCTGCTTATCCCTTTAGTGAGTCATTATTATCAACTCAAGTGTGTCTGGGGATCACAAGAGCACAGTCCTTACGCCAAATGTTTTCTGCTACACATAACACTTTCTCTAATACTTTTTGCTTGTAGCATATGAATGTGGCTTCTTATTAATAAAACAGCTGGATTGTTGATGAAGGGAATGATTTCTCTCCCACCATCTCTACACTGCAGAAGTTCCAATGATGTAACTAGAGGTATTCCTGATTTACCAGGCTGCACATAAAAACAAAACCTAGAGGAACTAGGGTTTTGTTTCTGGCATGCATTCTTAAAGTAACTAAAGAAGAAACCTCTAAAAAACCCAACCTCTAGATGGCTCTTGAGGCTTGCTTTGTCAATTAGCAGGCAACTGAAATAAATCTGCATCAGGCTGTATCAAGAAGATTTTTCTATTACTTCTTCATATGAGATGAAACATTGGAGTGTTTTTACTGCACTGGGAAAGCTTCCCTTGGTTTTGTAAAAAGCACTGAGAACCCTTCAGCTGAGGAGAGAAAAAATGTTTATCTTCTTTCTACCCAGAAAGTCCTGACTGTGGATTCCACCCATGCATATTTTGCTGCAGTTACTACATATTTATTCACTCAGGTGTGGAAATTACCACTCTGGGTTGTAGCTTCTCAGGAAAAAAAAGCACAGCCACCCATTCACCTAAATAAGCAAGTCCCTGCTTGCAAGCATCTGATTTTACCCAGTGAAATCCCAAGGCTTGGTGCCTTCAGAAATTCTGCTTACAGAAGTACAGCCCTTTTTCATACTGCAAAGGACGTCTGGGGTTTATTCGTGATTCACAAAGAAGCTGGGAAATAGCGGGAGGAGGGAAGGAAGAAAGACATATTCATAGTTTTAAGATGAATCGCATCATCTCAATCCATGCTTCATCCTAAATAGATCCTGTGAATAACTTGCTGCTCTAACAATTACTGAGCAGATGATATTGGAGATGATACCTGTAATCCAAAAGAACACAAAGCAAACTGATAATTAAGGGGGTAAAATCTTTTAGGATCTTTAATCTTTTAGACAAAAAAGGATTTATACCAATAAGTGCAATGCATTGCCCAGTTCACAATTAAAAGCTCACAAGCCTCCTGCAGTGTTTCGTCCAGCACAGTAAGTAGATATTTCTATGACTAAGCCAGGTGTTATACGAACTAGACACTTAAATTCACTACTAACTTGAAAATTTTTTTTATTATTATTATTTCTGAGTGAACATCATCATCACAATTCTAGGGCAGAGAAAATACTCCTTCCTCCCTTAGGCAGATAAATGGTCAAAATACTAAAAAAAAATATTCTTGCACAAATTTGTAATATTTAATTGGAAAACTTAGTCATGCTTCCAAGATAAACAAAAGTTTAAAGGTGCTGCCTGAAACTAAAATATATGTGTACATCTTCTGTGAAGCAGTAAGAAATTATATGCTGTTTAATAACACACTGAGGTCATCCACAATTAAAAAAAATGAGCTGATTTAGCATTAATCAAGTACCACGTAGCAAAGAAGAATCCAGTGCATTCTTTGTTGCAAAGGTTAATTATCTTTGTGGGTTGTACATTAAGAAAACTGTAAAATATTTATGCTGTTAAATGCAATACAAAACTGGCCATCAGCAAGTGTTTTCCAAAAAAAAAAAAAGAGACATCTTTATACTTCAAAAGCTCCACCTCAGTCAGAGGAAGAGATTTTTGGCTCTACCTCAGTGTCTCTCCATGGTGATGGAGATGTGCCTCTGTACAGTAGCGAGGGATGCACTTCTCCCCTGTGAATACACTTGCCCACTACATTTGGCACAATTTCCAAGTATAGAACTCATCCCTTTTGGAAAAGTTTTGATGAGAAGAAAATTCTTGAACAAAGGATGTAGAACTTTACCATCTTTCCATGCTTGGTCTTTAGCTCTCAGCCATCAGACAGCCTGTGCTTTTTGTTATTTATACTAAATATGCTGATTATAAGGAAAAATCACAAAATATACTGATAAAACAAATCAAGCTCAAGATCTGAATGTATCTTTTGAGATAAGGTTGTTCTGGATTATCTCCATCAGGGAACACTATCCAAAGAGAACTGGGAACAGCTATCTGTACTTAAAACTGAAATTCACATCAGCAATAATATAACTTTTTTCTTAAATATATGCCTTGGTCCCGTGAGTTTAATATAAAGTAATCAACTGTAGTATTTGTTTTGGCTTTATATAAAAATCACTGTGCCTTGCTAAGACATCAGTAAGTGTTTCATTCATAAGACACCGTACAGATTTAGCCAGCAGACACTCACTGAGAGCAGAATCTCATTTTCCAGACACTGAAAGAACTGTATGCATGGGGTCAATTTAGAAAAATCCATTCCGATGTCACTTTATTTCATAGGCTATATAAATAGGTATGAAGGGGAAAAAAATCATGTAACCACAAAGTAATAACACGACCTGCAGATTACAAGGTAATTAAACTTGAAGCTACCAAGTACACTGCTCCAGCAATAATTTACCTCGTGGTGTGGGGAGCTGAGATATTCTGATGTTTCCTGCTAATGCAAAATGAATAAGCTTTGGGAGCTCCAACCTGTCAGAGCTAAGGAATTAACGGGTTCCCTACCTGTATCTTTCACTTCTTAACACTCATGATGACAATCTAATTTGGAAAGCAGCAATAACCATGTGGTAACTGTCTTTAAAAGGCACTTACCGTGTAATTTTATGGTCAGTGTTTGAAAAGATAGTGTAACTGGCTGAGAGCACTGATTTGAAACACACTGCCTTCATTAGCTGACCATCACCTCAATGGAGACCTGAGCATATTTTGCTGACACACTGGTACAGTTGGTTCCTGTCTTGAAGCAGGTGTAAAGAAAATGTGAAGAGCTATTTGATAAAGGATTTAGACCAGCTTTGGGATGTACTGTTAATTTCTAGGAAAGTAATCCATTCTCCTCCTTTCCTTGCCCCAAGAAAAAAGGTACTAAAGTGAGCTTTTTGGAACATGAAGATATGCTCCCCTAAAAGGAGAAGCATCAGCAACATAGATACCTAACTCCATTTGATAAAATATACTTCTTAGTTTTCACTTCTGACTTGCATATGATCAGGGACAGAATTGAGAGATGAGTCCAGTTAAATTTAAGTGAAGATGAAGGTGATTGCACTGATTTGTTGTGATGTACTGGTAGCTCAAACAGATTTCATTGATTAACCAACAATTTAAATAATCAGTACAGACAGATGGCATTTAAATAGGAAGTGGGCGTTTTAAACTTAAAAAAAATGTAGAGTCTTTTTTTTCAGCTGTAAATTGCTGATATGTTGTATTTGCTCAGGCTACAGTACTTGGTGTTGAAGTTATTGCTTTATGTCTACAACATGTAAGCAGAAACGTAGTTAATGTTGTCTTTTACACCCAGATCCAAGAACAGCCAGTGGACATGTTTTAACTCTCACCAAACTCAATGAGACTTAAATGACTTTAAGTGGTCTGCTGACTGCAGGTGTTTTCTGTAACTGGGCCAATGGATATTTTTAGCTTTTTCATTGTTTATGTCTTTGTCAGTGTGTCCCTGAGAACAGATGATGACATTCAGTCCAGCGCTTCCCTCTATGCAGTTCTAAGGATACATTTAAGGTAATGCTCACAAGCTTCTCCCCAAAGATGTAGTGGGGCCCCTGTTCATTACAATTATAAATCTTCCACAGCTGATGATTTCTGCTCTTTCAGCCCTGCCCTAGCTTTGAACTACCACTCAGCCGGGCTGGTGGAGGCTGAGTGCCTTTCCTTAAACCTTGCTGCTGTAAATGTCAAGAAGGTATAAAACCAGACTACAGTTACTCAACAAGTCTTACATTAAAACTCAAAATCATTTTAACACAGGTGTATCAAAAGGTCCTAACTTGAATGAGACTATTTATATTAGTCAAATCAGGCTGTCTGCATGTTGAGACATGTATCATTAAGCTATTTATTGGTAAACTATTTAAACATTGGCCTTTCCACTCCTATCAACTTAAGTTCAAGGGTAGCTGAGCAATACAGAGAATTCAGAGACTCATTTAACTGTATGCAAAATACATAGAAGCACTGAAAACCTCAAAATACTCAGTGAATTGTTACAGTTATGGACCTCTTCTAAGTTCCCTTAAATTGAGAACACAGTGAACAATGCTGCAAGAAAAATCCAGTATTTCAAGAGGCAATAAGCTGTTCCTCTGTGCCTTATGACATAAATTTGACACTTCAATAAATACTTACTTCAATACAATTTCACAGTGATTTTTGAAATTTAAAAGACTTTCTTTTGTTGTGCTGCTAGAAAAATCCAGAAGCTGGTCAGTTGTCTTTCTTCAACATGCTAAAGATCCCCAGCTGCTAATGGCAAGGTGGAAGAAAGAGCAATGTCAAACTCAGCATTGCATCCCCCTGTTCCCTGCTGGTTTCTGTTTGAGGACAGGTATTGAAAAAAAAAAAAAAACATTGTTGTGTTCCTTTCCTGAAATGGGAAATCTTTTGGTTTACTTCTGATTTACAGCTTAGGGCCAGAGATGAGTGGTGGAGCAAACTCTGTGACTAAAGGAGCATCACAGATGAGCCTGGGAAGCTGTTTCCTGAATTGATCCCAGCAAGAGGCACTAGGCAGATCTATTTGCTTCATTTCATTGGACTTTTGGGTAAGTGAATTTGGTCCACTGGACAAGGAAGGATAATGTGATGGCAAGGGAAGAAATACTCCCCAGTAATCCCAGATCTCAACATAATGTCAGGAACCTAATGTCGAAGTTCATAAAGGACAACAGAGGACTGCAATGGGCCATAGCAGGAGACAAAGGTAAGAGGGAGGGTACCTACCCTCTTGGGTCGTGTGAACTGGACAGTTTCTGCTCTGTGGGCTGAAATTCCCATCTCTACTTTCTTTTCCTTACCACCATCCTCAAACAAAGTTGGCAGGCACCGGCAGCATGCCAGAGGCCTGGTTCCTCTCCCAGTGAGGTCAACAGAAAATGTTTCCTCAACACAAACAAGGGCAGGTCCAGCCTTCCAAATGTAGCCTGCTGCCTGCAGCCGGCATTGCAAACAGCTCCCTGCAGAGCTAATCCCCTCTCAGAGCCGTGCGTGCCACGCGAAGGCAATGCTACCTTACAGATCTCCCTTCCTCCTCATTTATATTTTGAAAAATGACAATGAATGCACACGGAGCTTCAATTACAAAAGATTATGGTCTTCAATTTAGTGTGTGCTGTACAGTTGTATTAAATGATCAAATGCTAATGAGGAGAAAGGCTCTTCTAGAGAAATAAGGAATTAGCATAAATTAATAGAGTTCCATATGTGCAAGTTTTACGGGGTAACAAAGTATCTCATCACAAAAGTATAAATATTTAATTTAATTCTTGCTGGGGCCAGTACACAGCATTACAGTCAGCACAGAAATATGAATTAATATGTGGGCGGGAGCAAAGCGCTACCCAGTTCAGGTTCACAGAGAGGTCACTGTGATGGCTCTGCTGTTCTTTTTTGTCTTCCAGCTCACACGGTTTGAAACCATAGAAATGGTTCAAGTGGCAAAGCAATTTGAATACAAGGCCTCATCTGCAGTCTGGGGAGTCTTTCTGTTGGATTCACTCAGAGAGCTACCAAGTTCCTCAGCTCTGCCCAAGAGTATATTTGCTTGTTAGCACAGGATCTTCCTGCTCTTATGGCAGAGAGAAAAGACTTCAGAGGCATTTTGCTGGTGCTTTTACAGCATTTTCCCTAACCATGTGGAAAAGAGCTGCTGCAGGTATAAATTGAGTTGAATTTTTAATTTACATTCAGCCTTACAGTATATTTCACATTAATGTTGTGAATGAGTTGCTATAATTAAGACTAATTGTGCTGATGTAAAAAGCAAGCTCAGTCCTATAGGTTATTTTCCTGACAGCTGTGGCACTGATGAGCGTGTTCTGCTTCAAACAGTGCTCTGCACACAAGGGGAGGAGTCTTTGCGCCACTGTAATAAACATATGGCACTCTTGGGCTGGCTTTTTCTTGTATGACCCAGTTTGTGGGACTCAGGAGAAAGCAGATACCAATATTACTGTACTTCTCATGTTCTAGTGTCGCATTGCTAGAAGCAGCTGTCTTCAAGGGTGCACATGTGTTCATATATGCATGGTGTGTGTTTAGTGTATTTTGCTTTCTCTCCTGTAACTGTGTATGTATGTAGGTGTGTGAAGGAGTAAGCTTGTTTTTACCTCTAAATAAGCACAGCTGTTAATTACTTTGCTGTTCTATATTTAGAAGAAACTGTAATTCTAATCTGAAATTGTACGTGTGAATACCTGTGTGCTTAACACTCCAGAGCTATAATTGTTTAGAGAGGATTTTCATTTGATTATTGTCTTACATTTTGCAGAAGAAATATGCAGTAAGCTCTTTAAATCCATGACCACAGAGAAATATGTTACCTTCCAAGTCCTTTTGGTCATTATAGACTTTTAACAGACTTTTTCCCTGTTTCCTGTATGTTGGGATTCAGGAAATAAGGCTTTTTACTAACTGTTCTGTTTTCAATTCACTTTCTTCATTAATGTGATAAACAGCCACTTGAAAACAAGGGAAAATCCTGTAAAAACACAAGAGAACAATGCCTAGAAAGTCCATTAGAGAGGAGATGAAACATCTGCATGTTTCTTCTAGTTGCACGAATACCCAGAAGGCTGTGGCCATAGTCATACCTCTCCCATTGGTCCCTGCTCCATCTTGTTCTTTGGCAGAAAATGGGAAAAACAGTTTCACTAGATACCACATGTAGAATTACCCTTCTCTTGTCTGAAATTTGCAACAGATATTTGCTTTGTGGAAAAGCACGTTCTACGTGAAGGCACTGGGTTGGGTAGGTGGAGCCCTGAGATCATTTCTTTATCTCCAGCAGAGACTTCTCCTTTTGA
Organism: Ceryle rudis; assembly: GCA_033439905.1. Taxonomy (NCBI): domain Eukaryota; kingdom Metazoa; phylum Chordata; class Aves; order Coraciiformes; family Cerylidae; genus Ceryle; species Ceryle rudis. Next base: position 51,587 of record JAAGNO010012757.1, on the reverse strand, counting down.
CCTTGGCCAATTCTTTTCATGACCCCTGTTTCTGCTTACCATCAATAAAGCTTTTCTTTCCCTTTCCTCCCCTGGTCATCTTTTCTATTTAGACTGTCATCTCCCTGAGACATGGACTACTACTCACTCAGGATTTTCTCTGCACATAGCTCAGTGGACCCCAGAATTTTCTATTAAAATAGAAATAACTCTGATAAGCCTATGTTTACTATAATAGTTCTGAAAGGAGTACGTGCTGTGGTACTGCAAGGCAAGAATCCCATCAGGGTAAAGGTCCAGCAGGAAGAAAAGGCAATTGCTTGCAGAGCACAGAGCTGTTGTTGTATAACTGGCAGCTATAGATCTAAAAATCACACTCAAAACTTTCTGCTCTGGTGCATATTACATCAAGGATAGTTGTTTTTCAGTGATCTTAGGGAGCAGAATTGATATTTCTGGTAGTAACACAAAGAATGCAACTTCTGCCTGATGATATTTTGATTGATCTGAGTTGCTCTACTTGGCTTCAAAGGAAGGACTAGTTTTGACTTAGCAGAAGAGAAACCAGGTCTGATATTAATGCCAATTAGACAACGTGTATCTGGTGACTATTCAGTGGTTTCCTGCTTTGTTTTTGGCTTTTTTGAACTGACCCTTGACCAGGAATGTCAGTGATAGCACAGTGATCTCATCATGGCCTGAATACACATAGGTGTATTCACATTTCCCTTTCACAATTTAAGATCAACCTTGCTGCCAACAGACTGTGCATGCTTTGTGTCTTTGCTTTGCATCAGCTGAAACTGTTTCAAATTAGTCACTTTTGAGAATCATTATGTCATGAGATCTGTCTTGATTGTAGAGCCTCTGTGGGCACAGAAAATGTCAGTCCTGTTCAGAGCGCGGTCCTGACACTTGGTGACTTTCTGCCAGGTTGCATGTTTGACAGCTGTTCTGGGGTGTGTGTTCCCAGCCGCTGGCCTGACAACCATCATGAAGCCAATTACAGTCACAGGCAATTAATGTTCCCCTCCTTAGGTTCTCAGGAAAATGATAGCATAATGCAGAGGATCAGCATGAAATCTGTGACCTTTGGAAATATAAGCTTGCGACAGGAGCTGGGCTTGTGTCTACATCGACTGTGTCCAATTAAGCTCTTAAGGCATGGCAAGGCAGATGGAAAATTACATGTTTCATAAAAGCAACGTGAGCAATTTTTTCCTCTCACTACGAAACACAATAGCTTCTAGTTGACCTGAAAATACCAGCTCTTCCTCCACACTCTCCGTGCATCGGTTACTCAAATCTCATGGTTAGTATCCTCTAGCAAAGCTGTAATTTCATACAGTTTTTCTGAATTGCTATTGTACACAGGCCTGAGTCCATCCCATTTCTTCTGTTCCGAGCTGTGTGCAGGCAAGACTACAGGGCCAGCTCCTCCCCTAACATAAACCAAACTGATACCACTGAAATGAAAAGAGGTGTGTTTATCTGCATCCTTTGAGCTCCTTCCCCAACAGATTTCAGTCTTAACAAGTGAAGAGAAGATCCTTTCCAGAGTGACATGGCCAATTAACATGTATACAGCTATCCCAGGGGTGGTTTTTTTATTTCTGTGTGCTCTGGAGAGAGATTGCAAACAAGCAATGAGAAATTTCCATTCAATTCCTGGGTGACATAACTTTGATTTTTCTTTTCCCTTCCTTCCTGGCTGCACAAAAGTCAGGGATGTTGTTCTAGTACAGGCATCTTTTTCTATCCTGGTCACAGCAGAACAGGGTTTTCCTGTTTTACCACTGTGTATGTCTGTGAATGGCCCATTTCTGGCATTTAGCACCTGCCAGTTAAAAGGAACAGCATCTGTGTGCAGGGGTACTGTTTACCACATTGAAAGCCAACAAAGAGAGGTTTGAGCAAACAGTTTGGAATTTAGGGAATTCACAGCAAGGAGATTGTGTGACAGCAACACCTAGAGTTCAGATGTTTTATCTGCTTTACTCCAGATGCAGAGAATTTGTTCATCTGCTTTTAGAAGAGCAGGAAGTTGCCATGAAGCATACTTGGGGTTTAGGCCAGAACGTTGTCAGGATAATTGGTTTTAAATCATGTTGTCTGGGTAAAGCAGCCTAGAGCCTGGCCTGCCTAGCTGTTACATTTTTTCCACCACATCTCACAATAAAATATGCAAACTGAGAAAGCAGAAATTTTGACATACTTCTTAAAAATCATGGGTTTCACTTCAGCTCCATAATTCTGAAGAATCATGTCATTAATTTGTAGGGTTGGTTTGTGTTTTCTTTTGGTTTAGTGTTTGCCATTAGAAATATTAGTCTGGTCAAGTCTGTTGCTGAATAAATCTCTGGATTATCAGGATATGAAATCCCAGGATGAGATCTTCAGAGTAGATAGTTCTGAATATAATTCCTTTGTATTACTGTCTTCTCAGGCATGATTGGTATGCGTTACAGGGGGACCCCCAACACCAGAAGCATCTAGTTCTTATTTGAAAGAACTCCATTGCCCCAAAGAATGAAATTTGAAAATGTTGATTCTGTTCTTCAATATCCAGCACACAAACCAAACATAAATTTTCACATTGGAAAACAGGATGAAAAGCACCAAATACTAACACCACCAGCCGTATTTCTTTCACAGATGTGTATGCACGTATCTAAGAAAGAAAGTCTGGGAATAGAAGGGAAAGTAAGTATTTGTGAGTGTCGAAATAGATCATCTTACCTTTTTAAACATGAATGTGTATTTCCAGGGGAAAGTTCTGAGGTTACATTGCCCAGTGCTCCCAAAAGTTTTTGCTGTGGAGTGTAATGCTTTGCCTGTCTGGTGCAGGAGGTTTGTAGTACTTCAGGCCTCTCTGTGAGTTCTTTAGGACCAGCTTCCTTAAGCCAAGTTCAAAGCTGGTTGGCTGCTTCTTGTGCAGCCTTATGCTGAAATATTTTTCCTCTTTAATAATGAAAGTAATTCCATGAGAAGGAGCCTGAATTGTAAGAAAGGGCTGTACAAATGGCATACATATGGAGACTAACTGCATAGTGATGCAAGCCACAAAAGAGACCGTGAAGCGTTTTTATACACATCACAAAGGAAAACATCTAGCACTCTGCACAGAGGAGGAGAAATCAACAACACACATTTTCCCAAATTCAGGGTACAGTGAGCCATTTTCACTTAAAACCAATCTCATCCAGTGTTGGCAAGATAATTTCTTATTGATGTTAACCAAGAACAGAAGTTTATAGCAAAGGGGAGTTTATTTTTTGTGCACCTTTAATATTATTGCCAGTGAGCCTGCAGAGATTTAGAGCATGGATATTCCCAATGGTGGCTCCTTGGTGACCCTGGACCACAAATGTTTGGTCCTGGTGTTGATGTCCAATATGTCCAGCTATTGAGGCAGATGGTAAGCAGAAAAACATTTCTGAACTTTTGGAAATATACCACCCTGGAGCCCAAGGAAGGAGATAGCTGAAATTGGAAAATAATGTAATAGAATATTTTATTTTTCACAAAAGGCTTTAAGGCTGGGAAGACTGCCATTTCTGAAAGGGCAGTTTGGCTGACTTCCCCATACTCTGCACTGCTTTACAATGACCCTCCATTTGCACTCTTTTCCACTTCTAGACTGCGACAGAGGTTTGCAGTTCATTCTATACACATATAAACACATACTCACAAGACAACAAGAAGTGATATTGTATTTGTAGACTCATTAAAAAAAAAAAAAGTCAAACTTCAACACAGTCTTTCTGCAGCAAAGGGCAGAAATAATTTTTTGTATTGTGTGTGACATACTGAAAGGTCTGGCCTCTGTGAAGATGCGTTTATCCAGTCATTGGACTATCTGTTCTCTCTCCAACAGCAGAGGAGAGAACAGTAAGAACCTTGATTGATCAGAAGACTTGAAAAATTGATTTTCATGCGACTGCGTGGAAATCAACAGGAAGGTTCACTTACTGATAGGACCCTTGTTATCTGTGGGTTACTAGTAGACTTAATAGTAAACTTGTGCCTGACAATTTTTTCTAGGGCACAAATCATGACATTTCAGTAAGTTTACTTCTTTCATAAGCAACAGCTTTTTGGAAGGATTAAGCTTTTTCCTTGGCTGGGGGGAGCTGCACTTTTTTTTTACTGGGAGCAACTGAATTGCTTGCAGGCAGTTTCCATAAAAATAACATTTCCATTTTCACTATTACAAATCCACTTTGAGGCAAATTCTTTCCTGAAAGAAGAGGCCAGGTCTTTGTCTTCTCAGGAGTGAATAGTGGAGAATGAATCATTGTTCCTATAATTTCTACCTGTTTCAGATTCATGAAATTCTGTAGTCAGGCAGGATGAAAAGGGAGCTCCAAGCAAAACACTTCAACAGACTCAATGGGCTTGATACACTTGGCAGGGGCATTTGCTGAGCTCCATCCAGGGACGCTGCTAAGGGGAGGTTGAGGATAAGTAGCATCAATGAACTAACACTAAGTTCATGTTCAAAATATATTTACCAGTTCTGCTTCCAAGGCAAGTCATGGGTGAGCATTCTAGATAATTTCTGTGGTTTGTATTCTCTGAGTTCATTTTGGGCTTAGTTTTAATACTGAATTTTGGGTGAATTCTCCAGGATAGTTTAATTCATCCCAATGTAACAAAACTCTGCAATATAATGAATGGTAACTAAAAGCTGTTTGCAACAAGAAGAGTTTAGAATGAGGAAATAAGAAAAATACGTAATTTTATTGAAGTAGTTTTAGATGCACTCCAATAAAAACACCTTCTATTTTCCACAAGACTATGAAACACTCTGCTCTGAACAGATGTTTAAATATTTTTCTCTCTGCAGTGTTGATTTGTTAATATTCTCTGCCAAATAGATTGATTTCTCTGAGACCAAGAATCATTGCTTGAGGGTGTAGTATGATTCACACAGCTGGTTTTGATGGTGGTTTGTAAAGCAGAAGACAACAGGAAAAGGAAGCACAGACAGTCCAGGGATCCTTTTGTGGACCAAACGGCTGAGTGAACCAGGTGTCAGTACAGTAACCAGAGATTGTGTCAATCATATCTTTCCTATCAGTATGGCTACCATGTCTACAGTAACCTCTTACATGTATTACTGAATCTCTCCTACCCAGAAATCAGTGCAGTGTGGAAATAGCAGAATCTCTTCTTAATTAAAATGATGAAGAAAGGACAACCTAACTATTCACTCTATGCAGGGTCATGCTTCAGCTACCCAGGTATCTCCAGGAGAGTTAAGTCATTTCCTTCAGGGAACAATACTAGGGGTCCAAGAGTTTAGCTGAGGTTTCAGAGACTATCTGGCTACTTTAAGGCCATGCTAACTGTAGGTCATTGGCTTTACCTCTCAGGAGGGCTACTAGCACTTAGTGCTTTGGGTGACTACGTTTTTGGCATTAGTCTGGGAATCTGGTTTGGTGGGTTTTTACTAAGAGTAAGTGCTTAGGGCTCTTTCATCTGGGACTGCCGTGATGTTTTTGAATCTTTTCTTTTTCTTTTTCTTTTTCTTTTTCTTTTTCTTTTTCTTTTTCTTTTTCTTTTTCTTTTTCTTTTTCTTTTT
>JAAGNO010012757.1:27910-45921 GCA_033439905.1 Ceryle rudis | reverse complement strand
TTTCTTTTTCTTTTTCTTTTTCTTTTTCTTTTTCTTTTTCTTTTTCTTTTTCTTTTTCTTTTTCTTTTTCTTCTTTCTTTTTCTTCTTTCTTTTTTTTTATCTACTCTAGTAAATATAAGCATACACATAACTGAGGTGTTAGTACACATATGAACCTCATTTAAACAGAGCACTGCCTTCTCAGTACATCCCGAGCATTAAAAATTTATGCATGGCTCATTGGCATATGTCTGGATTTCCCAGCTATTTCTACCTGCGAAGGTGTCACTGATGTGAAAGGTGCTGCTTAAATAAAACATACAATTTATAAAATTCCTGCTTTATGTTCAAGGTTCCAGCAGGCCAAACTGATTTGCAGTTTAAGTGCAATGAAAATTAGCTATTTTGTGCTACTTATTGTAATGGACATAATGCTTTGCATTAAAGGATATTCTCATTCCAGTACAAAGGGATTTACACATGTATGGAAACTTCCAATAAGTTAATGTGCAATTGTAGAAATCCCTCTGCGTAAGAATGAGACTATACTGTGAGCCTTCACCATCTGGTCTGTCCTCTAATGATGAATCCAGCATCATAATATTCACAATCCGTTTCTATAAAAAGTGAGGTACAAGTCACTCCAGCGCAGGTCTAACAACTCTTTGTTGTAGAGAAACTTGCCTCTGCCTTCTTTACTGAGAGAAAGACATCCTGAACAGCACTGAGAGCTGTTATTTTTACTTGTTGCTCTGATCTCAGAAGGCTGATGACATGACTGAAATTTCCAGATTTAAGCTGTGTCCCTCAAAAATAGAGTATGAATATTCACCAAGCTGCGTGTTTACGAGTGTTACAAGCTGGGGTCTGTTAATGATATGTATTTTGTTCTGATGCTGTCAGCCTCATTTCCTCACAGAATTATATAAACTGCTCTGTTTCATTGTGATTCTGATGATAATATATGTTTAATGGGCAATATGAAATAGGAAGAAAAAGGAGATATGTTCAGGTTCTGAAACCTTATAGCCTAATATTACTACGTGATGCCATGCAAGAAACAAGAAACTAAGCGGCATCATTAAAGTGCCTGCAACTCTAACATATAGCGACAGAAATGCTTAAATATGTATGCATGCATCAGAAAGAACTCATTTCATTTTTACCTCTTGCTCAGGTTTTTATCAAGGGTGGCAAAATTGTCAGGAAGGAACAATAGTGAAAAATAAAGCTGAAGCAGACACAGATGTTTGTACAGCTCTCCCAGAGGTGCAGCCTTCTTTGCTTCTCCACACTGAGACAGCGCTGCACCAATGTGTGATTGCTCGGAGATGGAAGTATATTTCTAATGTGTTCATAGCTGTCTAGAGGCTGTTATCTGTCATGCTGACAGAGACAGAGCGATCTACTAAAGCTGCAGTGAGCACCTTTCGAAGCACATCAGTCCTGTCCTACATAGTAATGTGGCGTTTACAATAAGCCTGACACTGTTCCTCCCCCCTTACACTAGGTTTAAGAAATTTGGAGAGGAGAAATGGAGAGTAGGTGGCACTGAGTTGCCTTAAACTTCCTGTTTGCTGGATCCACCGTGGGTCCACACCAACTGTTGCTGAAAGCAAGAGCAGCACTGTATGTGCTCAAGATCACAATTTCAGGCTGGAGCAGTGGGGGTAGAAGAGGTAGGAAGCATATTGCATGAAAGGAAGGTGCTATTTCTCCATTTTAAACTTCCTTTCTTTGCTCCATCTGTTCATCTTCAGAATCCAGAGGAAGCAAAGGTTACCCAGCACTATCCTCTGTAGGCACATAGTGATCGATTCCCAGAGACTTCACACAGGACTATGGGGGAGCAAAAGCAATCGGATGATGAGTAAAGCTGCTCAGGTGAGTAAGAGCTCTGCACCCAAGTACGCCCATTACTCCTCTTAATTTCTACCTCACTGCTGGATATGGAGACCATCCTGCCAGTTGCCGAGCTCAGAAATTAAATATTCAAGCTAAGAATTTTCTGAGAGCACTAAGGGATTTAAATGCACCCTTTCCATTAATTTTAATGGATGATACATCTGAATTACCTGCTGTGCTTGGGAAAGTCTCAGCCTGAGGTTTTATTTATTATTTATTGAATATTCCCTGAGTAAACAGAACTTATTAGCACAAAGATAATCTGGCAAGAAGACCTGCAATTATACTGCATCACTCATTCTTTTTTATTATTGCTTGTATTACTGTAGCACCTTTGAGCCCCACAACAGAGATGAAGGTCTCTCCATTTCAGCTTCTGTTTGAAGACACATTAGGAACCAAACCCCATCCTAAAAACCTCTGATTTAAATGGATAAGGTAAAACAAACTGTGAGAGAAGCAAGCGTGGAAAGAAAAAGCATGTTGCCCAAGGTCATATGAAGCAAACCTAAACTGCAGTTATCTTGAACTCTTTGGCCAGTTAGACCCCACTGTTCCTCTTCTTCCACAAACAGCACAGTACACTGTGCTAATTCCTGCTCTCTGATACTTATCTGATGGGTTACACCAGTTCTAGTAAAATTATTTTCCTTTTTGTCTCCTTAGAAGACTCATTTCCAACCCATCAGTTTCATTTTGACAGGCCTAACATTACAGGGGAAGAAATATTTATATGTTCCCAACACAAAACTCCCATGTTATTGGATTTCCTTAACTGGACCTGAGGAACCACAGTGCAGCCTGATGCTTTTATAAATCACAAATCTTTAGCAACCTCTGCAAACAATCAAACAAAGAATGAAAGCCCAAAATACAGCATAACGAATATGAAAATTACATACAATTTGGATCGAGTTAGAGATGTAATTGCTTCATTGTCACTCATGATGCTGATGTGGTGAGACTGGGTGTCATCTCTTCTTCATAAAACTGCAGTCGTTCTTACAGTGTCCCTGTACAAATAATATTGTCCTCAATCAGGCAACGAAACTCTTGGGGGAGAGACCATTAACTGAGGCAGGAGGAATTGTTCCCTATGTTCTCTTATGGGGCAGTCAGCAAAGAAAAATAGTAATTCCTGAGGCTCTTTCCTACTGGTTCCTACCAAGAGAGTCTTAACCTCTTTACGGCTATGTGGATATATGCTGTACGTCAAGGTTTACTGCACCTCTGGAGCTCTGTGCAGAATATGTGCCCTGATACGTTGTTGGCCTCTTTTTGCAAAGAGTCCTGCTGAGGATGGGGAGGCTTGTCTCGTCTTGCCTCACTCTCAGAGTGCTGCTGGACACAGGCTTCATTCCCTTCCCACGCAGCGGAGAGACACAGCGATTTGTCACACACACCCCCAACACAGAGGAGATCACGGCCTGGGCACATAAGTAAGCACAACTTGTGTAAGGAACAGAGCCAAAAAGCAGGTTCTGTGCATCTAAGCATGCAGGAACTTTTTTTTTTCTCATTTACTTGTATTTATTCCTTCTTCTTCATTCAACAGTGGAAATTTGACTGTATTCATGCTGTGATGTGCTTCAGTAGGATGGTTATTTGGCTGCTGAAGTGTCAACTGAATAATGTGGCCACATGGGTCAGGAGTCTTATGCACCTCTTGTGTAAAAATGAGTGCTCTCTTCTGTACAACACTCCTATATAAATAGAGGTTGTGCATGGGCTTCTGTCTACTTTCTAGATAATGTACCCCAGGAAACAGAGATAGTATGACACTAGTATGACAATTTTCTGTGAAATCTGTCCAAACCCTTTTCATGTTGACAAAGAAAATCTATACTCAGGACAAGCTGTGTATTCCCTTTTGGACTTTAACACAGTGGCCTTTAACCTGTCCTTTTGCTAAAGAGTTGAATGTTGATTAGAAAGGACATGCTCAAAGCCCTCCTCTCATCAGGAGTTGTGTTTTCTGCTTTTCTCCATTAAGAACCATGAATAATTGCCTGCTGGAGAGCACAGATGTAATGCTTTTCACATCCTCGTGCCAGAGACAAGTGCACATCAACACTTTCATTGTTTTGAATTGCCTTGTCTGCAGATTTTGGCTGGATGGTTGAACACAGAATTCTTTGCGTATCCTGGCTATAAATAGCTTTTTGCATGCATGTGTGTTAATAGAAGATGCATGCTTACTTTCTTTTAACTTTAAGACAGCAGGATGATTTAGAAAAAGTCTGTTTATACATCAGTGTAGAGTTGGATGGACTGAGGAGTTAGGCAGAAAAGCTGGAAGAGAGGCCAGGAGGAAAAACGTTGCTGAAGAAAAAGGTATTTTCAAGAAGCAAAGGCCAAGGCTCTTCCACCCCTTGGCAATGCAGACTATAGCCCTGCTGAGCCATTTCTGCAGCCCCTTTTGTTTTTAACAAAGAGCTGGGTGCATTTGAACTACCTCTAATGTCTCTGCCTTACAAGAGACACAAGAACAGAGGGTGCTATTTCCTTTCCTGAAGATACCTGGAAGTCTCAGCGCTGCACAACAGAAACTTAATCATATATTTCCAAATATCAGTCACTGAGATCTCATTAATGTCATTCTTTCCCAGGTCTCCACCCCATTTTCTATCATATAGTTATTCCTTGAATTGAACAATTAGTAAGTAATGGTCAGATCTGTACTGATCTCATAATACTCTGTAAACATCTAAAGACTATTTCAATATATATTTCAACAGACCCATTTAGGAGAAGGTTTAGTCCTGCACAGAGACAGCCCTTTTATCTGAGCAGAGACTCATCAGCAGGCAGTTAAATCGGGTCACCAATGGCAAGCAGGAAAAGGGCAGGGACTGAAACAGGTAACAGTGGATCCAGTCAACTGAAGTCAATGTGATCCTTTTGCAGGACAGGTCCTGGATAAAATGAGGATCTGTCCCCTGCAGACACAAGAAATTTGGCAGAGCTATAAGGATTTAAAAACCCTTCAATACATTCACCTGGTCTGCCAAAGGAGACATGCAGAAACCGTTCAGAATAAATGCTTTCTGAAAGGGAGAATCCATGAGCTACTTAAGTACTCATAACTGTTATTCTGGTTTATCCTACAATGGCCCAGCAATAGCAGGGATAACCTTGAAAACCAGAGTTGCAGTGCTGGGCTCTCACCCTCCTTTCCAGCTTGCCCTCTAGTCTTTGACTCAGAGGAAGCCTGGCTTTTAGTTGTGCTACCAATCCCCCTGGTTGGTGACTCCAACGATGCACAATAGCAGCCCCTAATCCTTGAACTCACAAGTTTACTTATATTGCTTTTCCCAGCACCCCAGAATAAATCCCCATTCCTCCCAGGGATGATTCTATTCCCCAAGACTGTGGCTAAATCCCATAGCTGTGCCTCTTCCAGGTCAGGCTCTGGAGAAGTAATCTTGAGCCAAAGCACCCTGTAAGCACCTATTGCTTCACTGGACTTTCTGCCCAGATTTGTACAGAGAGAGATGGAAAATAATTACATTAATAAGCTTATTCAACATCTTCCTCTCTGAACAACATCTCAGTAATCAGGTAATGATTGGCATGAGGAACAGACAGCTTTTTCCTACTGTCAGATGTTTGGCTATCCCCAGGAAGCACCCACACCACAGGGATAATCTCTCTCCCTTGCAAAGAGAATAATGTTCGGTGTCATGTCTCCCGTATGCCCTGCAGGAAGCAAGAGCGGGATTTGACTCAGATAAAAGACTCAAATGACCCTTGTAAAAGCAGAAAACCAGGCTAGCTTTCAGAGTAACAGGGATGGATAAAGTGCATTTCAATACATCAGGCCCCTGTATTTCGCTATTTCTCTCTGACTTACAAATCACTTTTCAGGTAGTCACAGTGCTCTGGTATAGGGCAGAAATCACAGTGGGGTCATACAAGCTGCCAATTAAAAAACCTCTTTGAACTCTTGGGGGGAAAAACTTCCTTCTTTTAAAAGGTGCATGCTCAGAGCACCCTGTGTGGAACTCCTGCTTCACTGCTGCAGTACACAGGAGGCAAAATACTGTGTTGTGTGAAATGTTTATTTTGGAGACTGTGTACAGGGGGATGACAATCCCCATAAACGTTGAAAATTAACTTGTCCTTTTTTGTGTGTGCATGTGCTTGCTCTTTGTGCCTTTTAAATGGAATGGGGAGGTGTCTGTGCTTAATCCAAATGTCACATCAAGCCTGAGAACAGGAGGCACATTTCAGTGATAAAGGAGCCAAAATAAATGGAGTTCTAGGGAGAACAGCCTGGGATTCAGGTAGGAGTGGGACAAGGCTGACTGCTGGGATGGCTGGCCCATAGCACAAATTATGAAAGAAATTCTTTTTCTCTACCATGTGGTAGACCTTCACCTTGCCTATTATGTACGTTGTTTTTCTCTTTAATTTTTTCCCCTTTTTCTAAATCCCTGCTAAAAGAAATATTCACAATTTTATACAGGAAAACAGTGTATGGCAGTTCCACTCCAACCATTATGTCCCAAAATAAATTAGAAAAAAACCCTCCCTTCTGTCACACAGCAACTTCCAAACTGCTACTAACAGCGGACAAAGTCCATAAATCATTCCTAAATTGCCTATCAAGCCACAGTTGGGCTTTTATCTACAAAATAAAGTAGGGCAAATATATAACATCTATAAAGTTTAAGGACGTACTATTTACCATTGGTAATTAAAACCCAAGTGCTCTACAATAGGCACACTATTACAGTGGACTCCAGGCTGATGTAAATGGGCACAGCTCCATTAGCTGCAACAAGGCAAATCACATTAATTTTAGTTGAAGATTTCTTCCTTACACATCTTATTTTCCTACCAGAATACCAGGTGGTGCTTTCCTAACTTGCATTATATAATCCCAAATTGATTTCAGGGGGACTATTTGAGTTGCAAGGTACTACTCAGCTCAAGTAGGGATGGTTGTATTTGGCATATGATGTGCAATAGATTTTTTTTTTAAAGCCTATAAAAACAAAAAAAATTTCTTTCCATACTCTCTTCAAGGACTATACTGTAAGTAGTTACAGCTCTTCACATCTTTTATCTTTCTCTTATTTTAATGGTAATGACAACAGATGAAAATAGTCCTAATCATGGAATTAGCTGGTGCAGTTGGCTTCCTCAGGCATTCCCACCAATGAAGGGGTTAAGATGATGGAGTGATCCCTGTCCCTTCCTGGGACACATAGCGTGCTAATGTCAGATTGCTGAAGTCACACTACTCTGTCAGCTCTCTCCCTGTCAACCAGGTGGTGAGTGAAAAGTTATTCAAGGATGGTGTTATGTACCCTTCATGAATTATGCATCTTAAACAAACTTACATGATCTGAAGCACTCAAGTAGAAGCCTTTTAGCTAGAAGCAGGCCGCTGGAGAGGTTAGCTACAGATCTCCAATAATGCTTTAAAATAGCTCGCTGTAGTATGTCTGCTCTCATTCTCTCCTTGACTCAGTGGCCCATGGTTCGCTTCATTTGCTTGCTGCAGTTGCAATGGGGCTTCTGAAATCCCTGTGGAAAAAGTCCTTCTTAAAACATCTTCAGTGGTTAAAAAGTCTGCACGTCTTTCTACTGTGGTTTTGTCTCGTGATGAGCTTGGGGAGGAGGTGTTTCCTTGCTTTGTTTTTTTTTTTTGAAAGAGGGAAAGGGAGAGACAGAAATTCTGCCAAGGTCATCATTTTGGTTTTGGTTTTCTTTTTTCTCCTTTCATGAAAAGATAATGAATGTTGTTTTAATATTTGCTTTCAGTGAAAGGGAATATTGCTGTGTCTTCATTGCAGCTACGAGCTGGTTGAGGAAATGTATTAATCACTGTGTCACCTAATCAGCCTGTGACAATATTACCTGGCACTAATTAATTGTTTCCTTTTCAGAATACATTACTTGGGTGCAAGATATGCCATTTCATTTCTGATCGTCTGATGATGTTAATCTGGTAGGTAGATGGGTGAACTGCCTACCTGAGCTCCATAGACCATGGAGTTTCAGCACCTGAAGTTCCTCAAGCAGAGAGAAAAATTAACTTTTTAAAATTTATTTATTTATTTAATTCAATTTAACTTCATCACTCTGTGCAGTCATGCTGGGAGAAGGTTCCTTTCTCTAGATGCTAAGTTGTGGTTTCATTATGGACACACTACCAAACTTGCACTGAATGGGGTATTATTCCACTAAAAGCTTCCTCAGCCTGATAGAAGGCATTTCAGATAGAGTAGTAGCATACAAAGGAGGACATTATAGTACAGCTTGTCATAGACTGACCGTCATTTGGGATTCTGGCTGTGTTTGTGGTGTTAACACTACATCTGGCTTCTCCTTTGATTCTTTTGTCCCTCTGTGCAAAGAGCAGCAACACCTATTAACCAAAGGAAACTGTTTGTCCAAGCTTGTCCTCACCCTGTGCATCTACAGGCAATAGCAACTTTGATACCGATTTCTCTGAGGTAGGAGCAAGTCCATACTCATTAAACCCACAGTGGCAACATTACATCTGCTGCCTCCAGAAGAGGCCCAAGATGGGCTATAAATCCTCCTCAGGTGTTAATGTTAGATGGTGGAGATCTGGAGAGCAATTTGTAACCTGGCTAATCCCAAGAGGCTAACTCACCCTAACTCCTGACCAATCCTGTGTAGCCAGCTCACCCTACTCCTGACCAGTCAGCTCCTGACTGCCCTTTGCTATTTAAAGGCTGAAAAGGGTTATAGCTACCTGCCTTCTGCTGTCTTCTCTGGTGCCTATGTCTCTTCCCTGTGTCTTCTGACCATGCTTCTTCCTGCATGATGGAGCAAGAGACACACTTGGGAGACGCAAGTTCTAATATAAAAGGTCAGATTTTTAATTTGGTTTAATAATGCTGTGATTGAAAGTGCTTGGGCTCCAGGTGCCTTTCAGTTGTGGGCAGTCAATATTCCTAAAGAGACAGTTTACTGTGGAAGCAGCCTTGGAGGGGTGAGGTAGGCCATGAGTGAGTAAAGACTGTAAATTGGGGGATATGAGGCTTTGTGTGAACATTGTATCTACATGGGAATAGTTGACACTGTACAGAATATTTCTGTTCTTGCATCAGTACATTTGGGGAACTGGTATGACCATGTGAAACTGGTTTGTGGACTTTTGAGATGGCATCATTTTCTACTTGTCAAGCCTTTTGTGAATAAAGTCTTAGGGTATTTTGAAGCAGCACGTAGGTTAAAGAAGTTCTCTTTTTAGCTAGTGCTGATAGATTTTTTTTCAAAATCACAAAGGGAAGGTAATCGGTTTTCTTTAATGGTTTGTAACAGGGTGGGGTAATGTGTCCTTTCTACATTTCATGCTATGTCAGAGATGCAGTTCATAAAAGTCTGTCAAAAAAGCAAGACTGAATAAAAAAAATAAATCTTTGGTGCCTCAGTGCAAAAAGAAAGAATTGCTTGGTTAAAGTTTGCAAACGTGCTGCTAAAACTTAGAAAGTATTGGAATTTTTCTATGCCTATTTGTAGGGAGTTAATCTGGTAATGTGATCTGTACAAGGACTTTGGAGAGAATAAGCGAGGCTCATCAACTCCTGTACGATAGGCTTGCATTTGGAAAATCCTCTAACAAATGTAGTTTTTGTGTGAGTTTCTGCCTCCTGTATCCTGTGTCTGAATGCTTGGCTCAATACTGAGGGGCCAGTTATGTGGAGTGCGACAGCAAAAGCAAGATCCAACTGTCCTCTGGGGTTCTGTTTAGGTGATTTAGTTTCAGGGGATGTTGCTACAGCTGAACGATTTTAAGATGCTGGTTTGAAACAAAAGTTTTGGAAAACAAAATTCACTTTTTATGGCACAAAGTTGTTGGATTGAGTCTGTGCTCATTGCCTTTATCCTCAAGGTGATTTAGTAGTTAAATGATGAAGACTGCACTTAAAAAACTCGCACTTCCTGGAGAGTCACAACTCATTCCCTGCCTGTGCACAGATTACCAGACCTGGTTTTGTCCGTAGAGTCTGTTTTGTTATACCATTCAGAATAGTTTCCCTTCAGGCAAAGATTTCTTGGAGTCAAGTTTCTTATGGGTGCCACACCCTCAGATGTGATGGGGACTGCTTCATTTGTGGTGTATTTAGCTTTTTTTATTACTGCAGTATTGACTAAAGAACATACAGGGTTTTTTTATATTTATAATTAGTGTGCTGAGTAGCTGAGGATATCCTTTCATTAGCTTAACTGTACATCCACCCTTTTTGCAAATGTATTTCGGGAATTACAGCTTAATATGGAACTTCACCAGCTTGCACGGAAGTGAATGACAGAGAGAGAACTGGTGTTACAAGAATCTAGGTGTGCCAGTTTCCTCCATATTTCTAAAATAAATCTGAGACGGCCTAGTTAGCCAAGCGAGGGTTTAATTGACAACACGCGCTCCCAAGAAGAATTAGCTTTATCGAGTGCAAAGGTTTTTAAAAAGAAATCAGAAGAACAAAGGAGCTCAGTTTGACTCTGCAAAATCCCCCTTTAATTACTATTTTGATCAGCCTTTTCCCCATGGAGCTCCCTCAGCACTAGAAAACATCGTCCCTGGCACGCGAGCGGGCTCCTTCTGGACTGGAGCGCAACGACCTGCCAGATGCCCAGCAGAGCAGAGAGCTCTCTGGGGCTCTTGCTCTGTGCTCGCCCTTACTGCCATTTCTGGACATCCTCATCCTTGGACAAGGACATTAAATCTATAAAATCTGTATCAACCAAAACAATTTGCTTAATGTGCCTGTAAGTAAACTCCAGGTTAACTCTGAATAACGATTTTAAAAATCTGATTTTCTCAAGTGTAGTTGTAGTAAAAATACAAATTCCAAATTTGGAAAGCAATTACTGCAATTATTTAAGAGTGACGGTAAATTAGCAAGTCACTGCTGCCTTTGAGATGAATCTGCTACCCACATTATTGCATAACATGCTTACTTGGGGAAGGGAAATGGGAAGAAATGGTAGTGTTTGTCTCTGAGAGTGTAAATTGGCCTTGATTTCCTTCACTGACTTTCCCTCTGTTCACAGTTTTGCTATGAAATTTTGCCTTGGAAGTCAGTCATTCATATCTTCTTAGAGATAGACACTTGTTCAAAGGTTAAAGCAATTTCTCCAGCTGCACTTTGACCAAATTCTATTTGGAGACTCCATGAGACAGGCTGTGGCCAAAGCCTCTGGTGGGAAGTTTGCACCTAGGTGGGAACTTCAGAAGCTGATGGCTTTGCCAAGACCAGAATTTGACCTTTTAACTGAGCATGTCAAATTCATACTTACTTCATCCTGCTCCTTTTCCAGAGCCAGTTAAGGTGACATTAGAAAGCCAACCTACAGCTAACTCATCACAGTAAATAAAGGGAAATTCTAATTATATAATGAAATTAAGTCCCAGTCCCTAGTTACCTGGCTAATCCTATGGAATAACATGGGTTTGTTCCTCCTGTCTCCATCGGACATGGCTGAGAACAAGCCTGCAATATTCTTTGGAGTGTTTATTGTCTTTCAAATGAAATTCTAATTTAAAACCAGCTATTCCAGCTTTGTATGATAAGTAATGCAAACAAACAATTTTTATGTATGTCTAATGTCCTTGATCTAACTTGGAGGCACTCAGTAAAACCATTCCAAAATATCTTTTAAAACTAACTCGCTGAACTGCATTAAATCTGTGAAAAGACAATCTTATACAGAATTAGACTGGATTTAATTGAGCTTACCTTAATTTACTTTGGAAACGAAAATCAAATTATTGCTCTTTTAGTCATGAATAACCATGCCTACAAGAAGGTAAATATCATTCAACAAATTCAAATTTACCCTGGAGTCTAGTTTTAATTTGCGTACATTTCCCTAGTTTTGCTATGTAGACAAGTTCTACACCAAAGTAAACTTGGAATAAATCAAGTTATTCCAGGTTTTCAAGATTCAGCAAGACAAATGCACAGCTGACCTGAGCAAGTGTTGGCTCTTGCATGGAGCAGGAAGTTGCTCTAGATGACCTTTAAAAATCCCTCTGTCTTCAAATCACTGATGTAAACCACTGTAACTGAGCATGCTGTGCTAGTTGTACTCCCTGACAACTTCTTTTTAGACCTGAATTTTTATAATGGGTCTCTAAATATTTATAAAAGTACTGATATATTTTTCAAGCTTCCAGATTATTATTTTTTTAATATAGAGATGGAAAACAGATAATTATGGGAGCAAAGTGACATTCTAATATATGATGATAATAGCTCAGGTTTTAAAGCCCTGAAATTTGTTTTATATTTAAGGAAACCTAAACTGACAAAATAAATTAGATTCATTATGTATAGGGATAATGTTATGGCCTTTGCTTTGTTTGGCATATACAAACAAATCTGGGAAAATATATTGATAAGATGTTTAAAATGTTCTGGGGATAACACAGAGTCCATTTAAATCAATAGGAAAAAAGTCACAAAATCTATTTTTTAGAGGTTTTGGATTTACAAGAACCCTTAGGGAAGAATTTTTGGTAGCACTTGTATTGCTGAATTACACAGGCTCTTTATAAATCTCACCCTTTATCTCCAGTAAAGTCTCACAAATGCAGTCTGCTGTGTTTGATTTACTCAGACTGGCAGGGTTTTATGCGGCTTTTTCAGACACGTTTACTAGGAGAGGGGCTGAGCCCTCCCTTGCATTTCACATGTTCTCCTGAAAGGTGATGACTTTTAGCTGCCGTTTCTCACCCAGACTGTCTTCATATCCTTTGTCTAAAAGCTTTATGCCTCTTCAGAGTAACACCTGCTCACCTTTACCAGCCAGTGAAATGATTCTGATTACCTGAGGTAGAACCTGGTTCCCATTCACAAGAACACAGATATGCTTTGGTGTCAGCCCAGGCCAACTTCCATCTGTACAGAGACCCTACACTACCTTCAAACTCATCAGTGACACGGGACTTACTAGTTAAATATAAAATTATTTTGGTCACAAAGCTGAACAAAGTCATTAGTGTTTCACTGAAACACTTCATATGATCTTGAGAAAAATAACTAGATTGACCTTCAGGTCTTTTAATCCTGTCTGCAAAATGCTTTGGGTTTAAGTGTCAGATATTGGTTAGAATCAAAAAGAAGGAGAAATAAAGCACAGAAAGAACAAGGAAATGCTTTGTTTTAAAATGATAGATGGCATTATTTATCACTTTGCTCCTGTGATTTGCAGCTGGCTGCAATAATCAGCTTGGGACCATGTACGTGTTTGCTGGGGATGCACAGCACAGAACTCAAAGTAACCAGAACAAACTTTCTATTGTAACCTTTTGTCCTATCCTGTAACCAGGACCATTTCTATTTTGTGGCCTTTGACAAATGATCTGTCTAAAACGCTACATGGAACAACTAACCAAGAAACTAGAGATTGCATAACTTCATTCACTCCACTGAAAATTACCCTTATGTGCAGCCTCAGAGGAACTAGCTTGTTTTGAACCAAGTCTTTCCCAGCCTCCCTGTAGAAATATTGTTAAATGGTGGCTGACCTGACTGAAATAGGACACCTGATTTTTACCAGATGAGAAATTTTTAGATTAAGGAGAAATCTGTACTTATAATAGTCTTCCCAACAGGCTTCATTTATTCCTGTCGGGGCATACAGCTCCCATTTTTAGATGCATTGAGCTGATTGTCTACTTTTTTAATTGCATCAGTAATATTTTATATGTGCTGAAGTGGTATTAAAATTTAAATTATTTCAGCAAGCTAATAATTTATTTTCTACCTGGCAGACAGACAGTCTCTCATACTTAAGAGTAGACGAGATAGTGTATTAGATGTACTTTAAGACTAAAGCACCTTCTACAGTCCTGGAGGGTGAAGAACAGACACTTTGATATAGTCATGGTGGTTTATTGATTGTATTAACATTATCTTGTGGTAAAATCAATGCTGGAGTTTCAGTCTTGCAGGAGACATGTAAATGAGAAGATGAAAAAACATGCCAAGGTAAATGGTTCCTGATAGAAAAAAAGTGAAAAGAAATAAAGGGAGGAAGGTATGTGTGAAGCAAAGATAGTACTTAAAGACAGGAGGCTGAGTGTAGAACCTTACCAAAGGTCATCTTCAGTGCTTGATGGAGAATGTGGGCTCCTGAAAAATGTCTTTACTAACTGGGGCATGGTCTTGAAAGGCCTGAAGTGCTGACAGCTCCTCGTACTTGGTTAAACCCTGGGCACACATGGGCACTTCTTGTCTTGGATCCTGCACAAATGGGGCCTTTCTGTGAGTCTCATGTTTATGCAGAGTCTGCCCAGGCTAGCAGCCTATCCTACCATTAGTAACTTGGAACTGAGGACATATGCCAGCCATTTGTCTTTAAGTTTTAACCATCTTTCTAGTCCATTGGTGGGTTTTTCTGCTTCAGTTCCTTTACATACTTATCTGGAGAACCAGGCTGTCACGCTAAGCTCCTCCGCTGCGTCTGCAGCCCCATGTTTAGGGAGTCTTGGCCCAGATTTGATGGCAAGAGGAAAAGGGGCCCAACCAGTTCTCTTGTGTTGGGTGTACATCTTACTTCTGAAATGTGCTGTCTGCCTTCCATCCTCTGTCTGAACACTGCAGCTACGGAGGACTGGGAAAGCCCAAAGGTGTTGAACAGGAGCAACAATAACATGAAAGCAAAGTCTTAGGAGAATCTTGCACTCCTTTTGAAGTGTTGTAAAGGATTTTTAGAATCAGATTTTCAAGTAACTGAAACTAGGTCTAAGACATTCAAATCACAACATTAACTTGGAATTATATAGTTCTCACTCTTCCCCATTGCAATTACTGAATCTCTTCTTTTAAACCTGACCAGCAATTTGAAATCAGCATTAATTTGTGTAGTCCTTTTGGCTGAAGGAAGCTGAATTTTTAAAGGCAACTACACAGGACATGCTCAGGGAATGAAATTCTGCTCAAAGCAGGTTTTGTTGGATGCAAGTAGCTCTAATAGCATCTTTACCCTTGTGCGTTGCTGCAGTAGAACAGCATCACTCATGGATATCAGTGAAGGCTCAGGTCTGCAGGCAGTTGTGCACCCAAGCTGACAGGGGCAAAATAAATCTGTGTTCTGCTATATCTGGGCCTGAACATAATGAAACATCAATGCCCTCTAGATTTATTTGGAGTGAATGGTGGTTTCTCCCTTTCAGAATTTCAGGGCTTTTGTTCTTCTCAGATCAGGAAGTCCACCTTTATAACAGTGTGTTCTTAATGATCAATTAGCAAGTTTCCAAGCAACAATCCATATTACAGAATGACAAATTAGAAGTTTTGTGGGAGAATCATTTTCCCCCCGCAGTAATTTTAAATTAGTATGGCTTAATTTGCTGGGCACCTTGATCAGGGGAGCTGTCTGGGCATGAGTGAATGTATAGCTACATTGCTGTTTCTAAAGTTCATTTGATCTGTAAAATATGAACTTATCTACTTGTCTGCTCCACCAATTCAGCCAGGTGATTGATGAAAGGTAAAATAAAATTTTTGGAAGAAATTTTAGTGATGACACCTAAGTAGTACACTAAATCACTAAATCCCTATTTCCACCCCCACCCCTCTACCCCAGTCCCTTTCATCAATACTTAGCAAGGCATTACTTAAAGAATGAAGTGCTGCCTGGTGAGGGATCGCTTGTGCTGAGCTTCTGCTTATATTTTCAGAAGATGATGCTGGTCTCCAGTGCCTGCATTTAGGACCTGGAGCTGCAACCAACAGAGCAAGACACTGAGTGCATCTGGGGTCCTAACCTTTCAGCCCTATGGTGCTCCTGGAAATAATCTTTATGTATGGAATAAGGGATGCAGCATGTTTGGCCCAGGGTAGTACTTTCAGAATAGGTCTTGGCAGTCACCTGAGCCCCCTTGACCAAGTGAGGGGAATAGAGATCACTGGAAAGGGGCATGACGACTTGCACTGCATCTGCTTGACCTTTATGAGCAGCTCCTCTGCTGTGCCTTGGATCAAGATATAGGTAAAGGCAAAGCAGAAATGGTTTGTGCTCAGTCCTGTTGAATCTGGAGTAGACCTTGTTCACTTTGTCCTGTGCAATTGGATTTGGGTAGGCAGAGGCCATAGGCACACCTGTTACAGCATCTGTAACCCCCAAACTCTATAGTTCAAAAAAAAAAAAAACCACAATGACTAAACAAATAGATCAAGACTCATTAATAACTATAGACTCTATTGCCAGTTTAACATGAGGAGCAATTTAATTGGGACCTAGACTGCTTTGTGTAACTTCATTAATGTAATTGAGTAATACATATTGATTTTTCATGGGGCTCAAATCTTTTTTTTCTTCGTCTTGTATAAGAAAGGCTGTTAAGAAATTATTAATCACACCATAATTGCTTTAAAATCTATGCTCTAATTAAAGCCATAAATTCTTTATTACATCTTTATTTTAATTAGGCATCCAGAAAGACAATAATTTTTACAAGAAAACTTGTACAATAAAATCGCCTCACTTAACAATGCTTGCAAGAGCCTGTGCTTAGGACACACAGACTCCAATAGGATTTCCTAAATGAAGACGTGTGATTCTAGTCATAATCAGAATTAAAGATGTCCTCTGAATGTAATTAAGTAACTTTACAATAAGATCTTTATGCAACAAAACTGGGTTCATCCACAGGAGTAAGACTTTATTTTCTTTTCTTGTTTTTCTTTTGTCTTTTAAAAATTTAGAATTGAAGAAACATGTTCTGAAATTTTAAGAGTCTAATCAAAGGTTTAAAATGTAATCCTACTCTAATGAAAATAAGCTTATTATCATAACCACCTTCTGGTATTTTCTTTAGGGTATCTTTCTTCCTGCTGCGATAGGTACTTTTTACCTGCCAGGAGGAATTAAAAATAAGCATCTTTCCTCCTCTATGTTAAAGAACCTGATGTTTCTCTCATTTAATCTACTGGGAAACTAGGTCCCAGAGAACAGAGTCCAGCCTATAGTTTCTGTGGGTGGTTTTTTAGTTTTTTAGCTGTGAGTCCTATGGGTCTTTGTTACAAGAATTTGAAGATACTTTATAAGCACACAGTTGCACTTCATTTTATTTTTTTTTTAAGATTTAAATTATCTCTGGCATGCAAATAACATCGTGGTTTGAAATGTTAGCTAATCAACAATTTGTTTGTTTAATTGCAAAACTATCAGAAAGGTCAATGACTAGCTGACTCAGATTGAATCTTTTCTTAGTATCTAAGCATAATTGAGAGTTCACCTTATCCCAGCCAAGAATAAAATGTCTTGGTACTCAAAATGTTTTGAGAAAAACCTTGTAGGTTCCCTACTTGAACACGGGTTATGTACCAGAAATGCTTATCAGGATTTTGCAATCTGTTCTTGCAATGGGTACTGTACGGCCATAGTCTCATTGCAGCCAGGTTAAGGAACCTCAACCAAGCAAACATGCCTTTATCCATATTTATTTTGTTCATTCCTCATTGCTAGGCAGATTTTATACTGTGGCTGTGTGCAAAGTACCAGGTGTGAAGTGATAGCTTGTAACAGAAATGAACGCCTGTATCCCATTTTCCTTCAAGAATCTGCAATGTATCTCCTTTCAAATCCCAGAACACCACTTCAGAGTGATGTGCTACTATTTAGACTGACAAGGTCTGATTGAAAAGCCAGTTTACAGACTAGCAGTTGGTAAATGGTAAAAAGAATAGGTTTATTTGCCATTAACTCCTTCAATCATCACCAAAGGAAGCCTGTACACAGCTAGTGTGTAGCCTGGATGCATCACTTGTCAGGTAATGTCTTGATGGTCACTTGATACTCATTCAAAATAAACAAATAAGGTGTTGCTGGAGGGCTTGTTATAGTGGCAATCAGATCTGCATCTCTGGCTCAGGTGTGATCCTTACCTGTGCTAAGTAGTGACTGCTCATCTGAGTGATGCCATAGAGGTACTGGGGGTCGGCAGCCCAAGCTGCTCTCATGTGGGTTGAAACACAGAAAGATGGACTTGCAAACATTCTAGTAGTTTTTCTCTATTGCCTTTGTTTGTGGGTCTTCTTTTTTGTTTGTTTGGCTTTTTTTTTGGGTGGTGGTGGTTTGTTTTTTGTTGTGTTTTGTTTGTTTCATTTGTTTTTGTTGTGGTTTCTTGTTT
>JAAGNO010012757.1:0-27810 GCA_033439905.1 Ceryle rudis | reverse complement strand
TTGATACTCATTCAAAATAAACAAATAAGGTGTTGCTGGAGGGCTTGTTATAGTGGCAATCAGATCTGCATCTCTGGTTCAGGTGTGATCCTTACCTGTGCTAAGTAGTGACTGCTCATCTGAGTGATGCCACAGAGGTACTGGGGGTCGGCAGCCCAAGCTGCTCTAATGTGGGTTGAAACACAGAAAGATGGACTTGCAAACATTCTGGTAGTTTTTCTCCTTTGCCTTTGTTTGTGGGTCTTCTTTTTTGTTTGGTTTTTTTTTTTTTTGGGTGGTGGTGGTTTGTTTTTTGTTGTGTTTTGTTTGTTTCATTTGTTTTTGTTGTGGTTTCTTGTTTGTTTTGCTTTGTGTGTTTTGTGGTTTTGTGTTTGTTTTCTGTTTGTGGATTTTGTTTCTTTGTTTTTTTCTTTTGTTGCTGTTGTTTCTTTTGTTTAGTTTGTTTTATTTTTTTTAATGCCTGCCACTCTTTTCCAGCATTTTTTTAATGGTTCTGTTCTTCTGTAGCTATTGCTCTAATTTAACCTCTGCTTATTTATGGATTAGACTGCTGATGGTTTCAACATCTCCAAGGCATGGCAGATGCTAACATAGTATATGAGCTTAGGGTTTAGGTGTCCCATTCTCAAAGCATTGCCTCCACCTGGGATCTGAAGCCAAACTCACTGGCCTACTTCAGACCAGATTGTGGGGAGTCTTTCCATTGGTTTCAGTGGGTTTTGAATTGGGAGAACTTGACACAGTGGAGGAACTAAATGAGCTAAGTATGAATGAAAATGATTGAAAAATGTGGACATATTCCTTAAAATAGTCTGCCTCAGCAATGCAGAGTAGTCGGTCAGAAGGATGATAGCACCAATTTTCACCTACATGACCATGAAATAATGGGGGTGGGAAGATGTAGGAAAACCTGTGCTTGACATGCAGAGAGCTGCCTGCCACAGATAGATTAGCGAATAGATCAAACAGCATTGCCAGCCATGCACTCCTCTGCCTCAAACGTTTCACTTATTTGGCAGTCTTTGTGAAGTTTGCAAGATGTACCTGCCTTGGCTCCCACTTTAGAGAGTGGAAACATGATGGTTTTTTTCATGCTTGAGTTCTGAGGCCTTGCTTTCCTGATCTGTCTTTGCTTAGCTTGAAAACAGCTCAGCGGGTCTTCCATGGGAATTAAGCAAACGGACTACAAGGCTGGGAGTACATTTTGAATACCTGAGTTGAGCTGCTGAAGTAGGGAAGTTTCTCGTGGAAGATTGAAGTGTGTCAGCAAGACCTTAACTGAAGCTACATGTCCTTCTGTGAGGAAGGGTTAGCTGCAATTCTGGTTTTACTGTTGCTACCTAGGTAAGCTGAAGGAAAGCAGAATATGGCATTGTTCCTAGTCTGACTGGTCCCCTCCAACATGATCTAGCTTCAGGTATACTAGTAGGGCTATTGCAATTTACGGACCTGGTTTTACTAATATTTTTCTCCCCAAAGATGGACAAAGAAGGCCAGGATTTACCTTAGAGATCGCTAACAAGCAGAGCCAGAAGGCTGTGGGTGGAAAATATTAATGAACGTTAAATTATAGGTATATGAAAAATTATGAAATAATTAAATTTGTACACCCACTGAGGTGAATTCATGTGATCAGTCTCTCTGAAAAGCTCTCTCAAACATGGGAAACTTTTAAACACCTCTATCAAGAATGCAGATATCTACTTGATCTGCTTGCTACCCAAATAGAAATCAAAAAAATAGGCTTCTTATTATGTAGGAAACATCATTATTTTACCTGTCAATACAGACATTAAATTAAAAGGGGGGGGTTGACATCTGGCTTTTGAGCTCTACTAAATGTGTAAGACCTATTATTCATTTCATGGGAATCCTCAAAAATTCAATATCTACTTTTTTTAAGAATCAAGCAATGTACGTTAAGCAATTATTTACTCAGATAATGTGTATGTATTTAGTATCCCTAAGTCATTGATCTTACTGTAGAGATAATCTATTTGAGATAAGTTGTCTTATTCTCAAAGAAATTATTTTACTATTACAGGTGTCACAAAATGGTTATTCATAATTTCTCCTGAATGTGACAGAGGGAGGGAGGTATCACATGACACTTGAGCAGAAATATGCAAAAGGAAATGCATAATAAATTGTGGAACTCATGGCTGCAGGATGCTGCAGGACCAAGGGAATAAAAACCAGTAAGAAACTAATTGAAGAAAAAGTCATTAGAGGCCATTCAATGAATCTAGCTTTCAGATTCCTAATTCAATAATTCAAGACCAAACAGTTATTGTAAGAAATAGGGCACCTGTTACTGGGCACTTTGGGAAGAGGATATTAGGCTAGAAGAGGTCTTGCTCTGATCTATGTTGTGTATTTTTAAATGTCAGGAGAAATGGATGAAGAACTTGTAAATTATTAACTTGCATAGAACTATTTACCCTCAGAAGATGTGTTAACCATCGTTGTGTGTCCTGCTGTGGGCAGGATTGCAGCTCTTCCACGTGTGGGTGTTGCTGAGCAAGCCCTGATGCTACAGTTCAGGGGCGCTCAGCTGAGGCAGAAAGCAGCACCCATTCAGTCCCATTTCCACTCAGGGCATCCCAACACATGGGTGCATATTGGTTGCTCCAGTTTCTGAATGGGGTCATTCTGGTGCCAGCTCAAAACAGTTTCATAAGGAGTTCTTGTAAATGAGCAGCAAAGTGAGAAATGTCCAGAGCAATAACACTTATTTAAGCACAGCCAGGAAAACTGGGAACAGCAAACCTGGCCAAAGTGTCTGTGTCCTGTTTGGCACAGACCAATGAAGAGCATGTGCTTATTTTTAGTTGGGGTTTTTCTTTTTCCCCTTCTCCTCCTGACTCTGCAATGGGTGATCCTCCAAACTGGGTAACTCCAGACATGCACTTCTTCCTCCCACTGCCATGCATGCAGGTTCTAGGGTGATATAAACCACACCTTTCCATTCCCAGCAGGTTACGCTGGCTTCCAAACTCCTGACTTGGTGCATATGCCAAAGCACCTCTTCTCCTTTCCTGTTTTCTTCAAGTGGGAGTTAACTTTCTATGTCAACAGAGCTGAGTGAGCCTATAGGGACATGAACCACATACTCATCCATATTTCTTGGGGACATTGTGACAGGGCTGCTGAAAGAATAGACTGAAGACATTTTTCCTCTATTATTACAGTTCCTGTCTGCACTACGGATCTTTATTGCACAGTACCCACTTGTTCTGCATTCAAAATGTCTCCACGGATGTGGATGCAAATTCCACACATTAGTACACTGACAGGTATTTAATATGAACAGAGGAAGTCAAGTGAAGATTGAAATCTTCAATCCTTTAGACATCCATATGAGCAGTAAAACTGCTAACTGTTATAAATGCCTGTTGACAGTGCAGCTGAACTCCAGGTTCATAGCAGTAAAGAGGCAGGAATTTTATTGCTTCTGTGGTCTGAGAACTCCCTGAAGGCTGCTTGTGATGGCACGGTTTGGCAAATATGGATTAGAAAAAAACCTGGGGAGTCTATGCTGGCCCCAGCTGCAGTTGCCAGCTCTGGCTCAGGTCCTGCCTGCCCTGGGCTGGAGATACATACAGATCATGGTGTGAATTGCTCACATGGGGTAGCTGGAGATTATTTTACCAGCACCTGATTGTGCTGAACTCTGCTGATGGAAGACAATCGGTGCATTAAGTTGTGTGGAAAGATGCATTTCTTACCTCTACATTATTGAGAGCCAAATTATGCCTGAAAGCTTTACAGCCACCTCCTGTAACCATGATATCTCTGCCTCCCTACCTGGCAGTGTGCTTTTTGCTTGACCTGCCATCTGATCAGAGACAGAATCTGTCCCTTGTTCTCTGTCTGCTCCTCCTGTGAAAGCAGATTAGATAGTGAGTCTTGCTTTGGTGGTGACTGGGGCTGCCAGGCTGTCAAGTCCCCCCAGTATCTGTGTGAAGGCTGCTGGGGGCTGAGCATCCAAGGCTGTTTGCCACTAGGACTAGTGTGGCCAGCCTGCTGCCACCTGGGGATGGAAGAGCTAGTTTATCTGTGAAACCCCAGAAGTGAACATCCTGCCTGTGGCCAAGGTGTCCGTTTTGGGGGACTTCAGACCCAGAACTAACCTCCAGCTCTTCCACCACTGAGGACGGACCACTCTGCAGAGCCTGTGCCAAATGAATAACACCCAGTAAAGGCAATGAAATGGAGAGGCAGATACAGTGCAGAGTGTTTTGTCCATCAATTACTCCCAATTCTTCATCCAGAAAGATTAAAGGCTGTTTGTTTGCAGTTATGTGTAATGTCATGCTCTGTTTGTCATCTTATTAGCTCTTCTGGGACTGTAAGACATGCCTAAATGCTACAGTGCCACCTTTCAGAAAACAGCCTACTAAAACTAATTAATAGTGCACCCTAGTTAACACATGCAAACTTGGCATTATTAGTCTAATTAAAAGGATTTTAACAATCTGAGTTCCCTTGTCTTCCCCCCCATCACAGATTCCAACATATGCAAGTCAAGTAAATTAAACCCATTAATCACTATTGCTACAAATGATATAGGTGACTGTAACATGGGCTCATCTCTGAAGAGACACACTAACAGGCCTCATTATGTTTAATTTCTCTCCTTAGCAAAGGATAATAAATACAAATTGTAACATCACAATAAAATATTTAATTATTCATGAGTTTGGTAAGAAACATAATTAGCTCACCGGTATGTGTCTTCATTTGGATGATAATGGCTTCAATTTAGGAACTTAACTGTTTCTGGATAAAGGTTGGAACCAAGAATTTCTTCAGGACTTTATTGCTTAAACATAAAGCAGTAACACTCTCCATTGCTGCCTGAGGAGAAAGCTGTGTGGCCATCCCAGCCCCTAGGCTTGACGTGCCCCATGTACCTGGAGCTCTCCTGCCTGGAAGAGGCTCTGGCTGAGCTTTTCAGTTTTGCAGAGATATGGGACACTGAGGGCTGATGCTGCTTCCAGAGATGATGCTAAAGAAATCCCAAAGAACACCATCTTGATATTTTAAGCTTAATAGTGGTGGATTTTTTAATTTACTGAGTAAAGTCCCTGCTTGGTATTTTGCAGCTCATTTGAAATTCAGGGGTTTCCATTCAGCTGCATGAAAGATGAGCCACAGCTGGGGAAGACCTGCCAGAGCACCACAAGTGCAAGGGGAGGGAATGGGATGGAAAGCATGCTAACCCCCTGCACTTCCCTCCAGCCCATCTACAACCCTGGACATAAGCCCAGCCATACTAAAAATGTCCCAGAAGCTGCTGGGGGGTGGGTCTGTGCCTTGCAGAGGCTGTGTTGCTGCAGCCCAGGAGTGCAGGAGTTAACGTGGTGCATTGCATGGTGCAGGAGGCAACTGTGCCAGGCAATTTAGCAGCGGCTGTTTGCTTTTATGGGATCCTAACTTTATTTATTTTATGTTCTTCTTATTGCACGTATTTAGGTGACAGATGTGTGCATTCCTTAATCTCTTCCTCATTACCCTATGAAATTGTAGCTCCGTTTTGACAGCTTTCAGACAAAGATAAAAGAGGAGAGGAAAGCTTCAAACATATGGAAATTTGCAGAGACCCTGGACTGACTCCTGGTGGGAAGATTACCGAACACATAGTTAGAGGAATTAGTTAAAACTGGTGGCCTTTGAGTTCATGGTGTCTGAATGCAGATGTAGAGGAAGGCATTGCTCAAGCAGCCATGATCCCAGCTTTCGATTATGTATCATACAGGAGTGAAGGAAGCTTAGGAGTGGATTAATGCACTGAACAGATTAATTCCAAATTGTATTTCCAGTGCACTTGCCATGTACCTCTGCACTGTAACCTTTACTTAGGGTTTCCTGGTCGGTTTGGGGTTTGTTTTTTTTCCTTAAGATGTCTCAGCACCTGCATGATACAAACGGTGTAATTCAAACTTTCTTTGTAAGGTGGGGAGGTAGATTGGGTTGGCAGAATATAGTGTTATACCACAAAGGTAGTAGAAGTTTTATGCCTAAATTAGGAAGAACAAGGCACTGTATTTATACTTAGTTCAAATTATTTTGCATTATTTTCCATACACATTTTACTTACCCTATCATTGTGTCCTTCACCATTACCCATTTCTAAATAGATTTTCAAAGAATCGCCTGAAACATGAATTGTATTGTCTTTCTGAAGAAGGACTTCGAATTAGTGCAAGGGAGGGTGAATATAAATTTGTAACCAACATTATAAATGTGTTGTAATTGTTATTTCTTCCTCTACTAATTCTTCTGAGTAAGATTTACTGTCTTGCTGAGGTTTTTTTAAATAAATTAAATATAACATGTACTAGATAGTTGTTCACATGGAGCTATAGCTGGCAAGGCTCATTAATCACTAGTTTAAATCCCAGAGTATCCAGTCATCCTAATTAATGATTCAGTGCTGAACTTTACTCTGGCAGTGGCAGCAGAACCAAGCTATTACCCATCTCCTTGGGCTGCTGAGACAGGGCTGCCACTGCCTGGGCGGCTCCATGCCCACCTGTACCCACCACATGGGCAGTGCTGGTGGTCACCAATGCCTGATGCTGAATGCTGCTGCCCCTGCCACCCAAGAGCCACATCTGCAGCATTTGGCTGCTGCAGGGTTCAAAGCACAGCCCTGATTGAATGCTACGGGGTGACACTGCATGTCCCAGGGGTGCACTTCTTCCAGTCACTCCTCAAACAGCGGCAGGCTCCCTAATATGTAATAGAGTGGAGCAAAAGGTTTAAAATGATCCTTCAGTCTAAGCTAGGGTACCCATAAGGGAAAAAGGCCATACCTGTCTCCAGGAGGTGCTCCAGAAACTATTTCAGTCAAACGAAACCTATTTAAGGTGGGTGAGGGCTTCTAGCCCCCTGGAGTCCTGGTAAGCTGTTGCAAAAGATGTTCCTTTTGTCAGAGATGCAGGACCCCAGGAAGGGGAGTATTTTGAAGCCATGTCTATACATGGTGCCCGAGGTATCCTCTGAATCCCATCTAGGGTCCTGATACTTCATGCACAGGAACAGAGCAGCTTTTGTGCAAGCTAGTGCATAATTAAAGGCTGTAGAATTGAAATTCATTCTTGTAATAGGAAAATCATAAATCATAATCCTATTATTCAAATGAATTTACCTGCTCTTTAGGGCTACATTAGTTCAGTATTTCATTTATCTGTGTTTCTAAGGCAAATAATTCACACTATTTTAGTGCTTTTTTTACTGCAATATTTTAGTACATAAATGCTTTGCATAAATGCCAAGGAAAGGACATTGCCTTTTGGTTTTGTTGTGGGTGCTTTGCTTATTATATATTGGCAGGAAGCTCCACCAGGAAAGTGTTTCATTGTGCCTTAGAGAACAAGAGACACACTCAGGCCTTAGATTAGCAAAGCAACAAATTACAAACTGCTTTGCCCTGCTACAGTCCTGCTGCCTGGAAGTTAATTAATTAGGTGGTCTTGAAGGGTTGAACTCCACTGAATTCAGTGACAGTAGGGGTTTTTTTATTTCCCTTTTTGCTTTGTTATGGACAAATTCTTACAGGAGAAAGTTAGCTTGAGCATAGCCTTAGTGTGTGGAAAACATGCAAAGAATGGGTTTTGCGGTGGCATCGTTGTTTTGAACTTAAAATTTTTGCCAGCTGTTGTCATAATTAACTAAACCACAAGAGCTCTTCGGGCTCAACTCACCTAATTCTTAATGTAGAATCAGGGTCTTTGCAGCAGCAAATAATTTTTATTCTTGTTGATTTTTAGCCCGGCTAGTGGGAGCTGAGAAACTTTAACATATGTAATTTGGGTTATTTCATGAAACATTTAACAAGGGCCTATTTCATTCTTCACTAAGGCAAGTTGATATAAGAAGGATGATGTTATGGTTAATGTAAATCATAATTATTACCAGGTGCATCACTGAACTGGGAAATTGTGCTAAAAATGTAAGTTTTGCTCCATTTCATATTGAAAAATTACTTTGCAGCCTGACAGCCATTAATCTCTGTTACGGGAACGTTATTCTTTATTTTGGTAAATTACGGTGCTAAGACATAACAAGGCATAAATTATCAGGCAGCTGGAGTCCACTTCACTTCACTGAGCTGGGCTCAAACAACTCCTGATGGTGAGAAGAATCAAGCCACCTATAGCCCTCGCCCTCATCTCAGTGCTGTACACCCCAGGGGGCACCTCAGCTCCCCATACAGCCAAGCCTTCAACAACTCCGTTCCCTGAAACTTGTCTTCTGGACATATCTAAAATTGTTTGTCACAGCAGAACTCTTTCATCTCTGTAGCTCCCACAGGACTTGGACTTTGGAGAATTCCGTGGGCTGGGTGTTGTTCATCTGTTGGCATTGTTATATGCTCTCTAAAAATAGGTTTTATCATAAATGAGGGCTCTAGGAAGATTTCCCTCTTTATCTAATAGCTTCATTCTTAAAGCAGGGTGGGATATCTGTGTTTGGTATCCAGCTCTGAAGGGGGGATGCAAAACTGTATTATCCCCGGGGGATGAATTGGCTATTCCAAGGTGGAAGCTTAAAGTACTTTCTGACTTGCAATAAATATGCTTTTCCAGAAGCTATTAGCTTTGTGTTGGGCTTGGCAGATGGTGAAGTGCCATGGCAAGTAGGACTCTAATAGTACTGAGTGTAGTAAGGTCTTTTCTAACAGGGAGAGCACTTATACAAAGAAATATTTATTATAAAGTACCTAAACGTCCTCAGAGCAAGGTGCTGCTCTTCTCAGTTTTTTATCGTAACATCAGAGGTATAGAGTCCTAGTAGCTTTTGCGTTATAAGCAGAAGAAGAAACTAGACTTAGTTTCCAACCACTGAATTATTCAATAAAAGTGTGTGGATTTTTGAGATGTTTCTCCTCTAGGCTTTTCATGTGCTTCCAGTGAAGTAGTTCTGGTTGGTCCTACTCAATTTACTGTGAATTCAGTTTCCAGGCTACTGACTCCATGAATGGTATGAAATTCAAAATACACTTTACTTTTGATAGATATGTCTTTCTGCACAGAAATGATACGTCTTCTTTTCCTCTCACTTGTGGCAGCTATTCCAAATCAGTGTAATCCTTCTAACTCTTCACAATAATGTTTTAAAAAACATCATAAGCTTGTTCACCAGCACACCATCTCCTGCCACGCAGAGCTTAAGTCTAAGCAGGTGAATCTCAAGTGCTCTCTATGAAGTGCCTGTATCTCCCATTTTGTTGAAGTTCAGCATTTTGTACTCAAATCACCATCCAAAAGCCCTGAGGGCCCCTACAAAGCTTTTTATTGATTGTGCAAGCAACACTTCTCAGAAGACTCTCTATTCATCTCTGACAACTTCCCAAGACAGGATGAACAGTTTTGATAACATAACTGAGGAATAGACCAGAGACAATCTGTCTGCCTTTAGTGACTGTTTTTAATTTTCATTATGTCATCCTCAGGCTGCCAGGGAAAGGGGCTGGAGCGGACGTGTCTGTGTCTTGGCATCTCTGGTCTCTTCACTTGCAAAAAGCAATATTGAAAGTGTTAGAAGTGCACAGCAAAGCTGAAGTGTAGCCTGTGAAAATGATGATAACAGCAAATGGGAAGCCATTTAATATGAGATGTGCTGGTTAGTTTGACAGCAATTGCAAGAATTTTGCCAAACTTGAAATGTATGCCTTGATAGCGCAGAGTCAGCAGAAAAGACCCAAGCCAGCTGAATTGTTCAAAGAATTTGCAGCAACAGATGCAAACCATGTTGCACTTCAGGTTTTGCTAGAAGCACATGAGAGCAGTATGAAGCCGTCCTCAGCAAGGCAAGAAGTAAAATTAAATACATTTTTCTAAAGCTGGTGGCTCAGTCCAAATGGTGCTCTCAGGCTCATTAGTAACTTATCTGATCAAATTTGGTTTGCCTAGGAATGCAATTACGTACACCTACCTTCAAATGATTACTAAAATTATTGGCATTTTCCATACTTTAGCATCTGGTATATTATAATATAGAAGGCTTATTTCTTCTGGAAAGTGAAAAGGTTTTTAGTAGGACTGTTACCATTTGATAGCAGGGAATACTGCATCACAAACATTTCTCTATGTGCCATTTTCTGGGCTCTTAAAAGAAATCTCGTGTCTCAGCCAGAAAGAACAGATGTGAGAAAATTGCAAAATGGTTGCCAGGCATTATGAATTAACTGTGCTGGTCAGATGTTCAACACCCCCGGTTGATTGTGTGCTAATCTAACAGTAGAGTAAATCAATCATTATCCCGGCTCAGGATATCTAGGTAGACCATAGGAAGCCTCTTGATTAATACGCGCATCCTCACCTAGATGATGGTTAGCTCTGCAGTTCATGGTTAAACTGAAGGCAGAAAGAATTGCTTTTTAATAACCTTGATAATAGCCCTTCTGATAGCTCCATTTAGGCATCATTATTGAATAATAGCCTGTGCATGTCATCAAGTCACTCTGACATTAGAACAGAAAATATACAAATATCCTGGTCATGCCACTGATCAAAACAAGAGACAAATCCTCTTCTGAGGCATATTAACATAGTTCCCTTGATATTAACAGAATGGAGTGGAATTTCTAAACAGACACCAAACCAAAATAATGCTTAAATTTTGATGCATTATGTAAAAGATTTTATATGTGTTCAATTCTTTAAAGAGCCTTAACTGCCCCTGTGCTGTCATTCTGACATTGTGTAGCATCTAAACTTGTGCTCAGTAGATCTGTGATAGACTTGAAGCTGCAGGGTGATGCAGATTGCTGGACACCACAACTAGATGGGACTTGAGCCATTGCAGACTGCAGAGGTGTGGGGAGATGATCGGGGCTGCTACAGGGTGGCGAATCAAAACTGTAGGTCTCAAAGGTTTGCAGCCATTTATCACAGCTGCTGTTGTGGCAAAGGCAAGCAAGTCTGGAGTGACTGCTGGTACATACGCAAACAGAAAAACAAAATGTGGAATATTCCTGCACCACTCAGGACACCTTATAGAGGGAGATGTGCTCGTTACTGGAATATGCTACCATCAACTCAGCAGTGCCAGCATCAGTACAACCACAGTGAATTGCATCAACTGCTTCTTATCTGGTCTGTGACATTCTGCATCTGAGCTTGCTTCCAACATTGGAATAGCTCTGCCGATTCAAGTGGGAACAAGACTGTGTCCACAATGCAGTAGCTGATACTCTTTGCGCAGCTAGCGTAACTTCAGCCATGGATGGCATGTGAAATACCCATTTCATGGAGGTTTTGTTTATTTTTTCCTCCATTAAACCAATTACTAGATAATCACTTTGTATAAAAGAATATGACATTATTAGATCTGATCCGTGCAAACCCTTTATGTATAACATCTTTGGTTTAATTTCATTTGTAGGATTAACAAACACATCTAACAGCAAAACTGGGATTAATGAAAGCAAATAAATGTCACCCATGTTCAAGGCAATACTAAATGATGTAAATTTTATTTGAATTTTCAGCTCTGATGACATGAAGCTAGGAAGACTCTTCATCCCATATAGTCATCAAAGAGAACTAAAATTGCACTATCACCTTACTGGCTGTTTCTGTCAAGTTAACACTCTGTGCTCCCTGACAAAGTCCTTTCTTTTTTCTTTTTGTGCTAATACTGCATTTATTATATCTTAGGCTGGACTTGATGATCTCAAAGGTCTATTCCAGCCTCTATGATAATTCTGTGTAATTGTGGTATCACCTCTCAGTGTGCGCACCCATTCCCCCGGATGGCCCCCGCATGGAGCATTTACTGGCTGGGAAAAAAGATGAGACCTGGGTGAGCAGCAAAAATCAGGGAGGAGAACAAAGAAGTAAACGTGAATATACAGGTACTAGGATGAGACAGCATGTCTGCTTCTTCTGCAGTTTGTGGACCCTAAGGATTGCTAACGACTGAGCTGGCTTGCCTCAAGCTCCTCAGAACACAGAGCTGCAAGAAAGAGGTCCCATAGGGCTCTTCGAGAAGGTGCAATAAATCCTGTCATTCACCACTGCACACTGCTGTGCCTCGGGGACATCTTATCCTCATCCCTCCTGATTCACAAGCCATCATCTGTTTGTTCCGTTCCTTTGAAATTAAAATTGGCCGTCGATCCCAAAGGGCTTTTCCAAGGAGATCAGTATTGTCCTTCAATTCCAAACGTGCAAGCTGAGGTAGGAGGAGGAGGGGCAATGCATAGAGGTTGTTCAGCAACTTTCTTTTGGGTCTCTCATATGCCAATGGACCACTCTGTCCTGCGGTAAAGGCTGGGAAACACATGGCAAAGTCAAGGAGGTGGTGATGGGAAGAGGGCAACGTTCAAGTCACTTTACCTTTTCCACATGTATTTAACCAGGGCAATAGATATTTTTCCTGATTTAGGAAATCAGAGACATATTTGCTCTAAGTGTTGTCCCCTGAGTTGCTCCTTATGGAAATGCTGTAAAGCTGACAAAGCAATACTGCAGAAGTACCAGACTTTTTGGAGGATTTAAAAGAGCATTTGCGGGGTAAACGTTTTTATTGTCCTTATTCAGAGAGCTCTGGCTTTGTTAGGGATGTACAGCAACAACTATTCTTGAGCTATCAAGTCCTTCACAACGTGCTGTAGCCTGGTGCTTTAAAAATGTCAGTGAAAAACTCCCTAAAGAATCAAATCCAGCCTAGCTAAATCAGAGACATAAACTGAAAGGTGCCTATAAATCACAGCATGTTTTCATAACTCCATTCATATGTGAACAATACATTCAAAGCCCTATATTAAACAACAGAGCTGCACCGAACAGCTCCATGGACAATTCTGTATTAAGTGCCAAGAAAATATAATTTTTCTGAAAACTTTGCCTACAGAAAAACTTATACTGACTCCCAGGTGGCTTGTTTCCCCACCCCCTACTACTTATGACAGAAAGGACTATTTTGAGCTGACAAGCCAATTAACTGTCAATTAGCTGATTGATGTGCTCAACACTAAACACCAGGCAGCAGAACAAATTGTCACAGTCCTGTAACCAGCAGTTCGGGTTTAGCACACACCTTCCTGCCCTGCTTCTTTTTAAGTGGGTGTGAGGATTCATACAGGAGTAGAAACACATTTTGGTAGAGTTTTACTTTGCCAAACTTCAGAACCCCCAGTAGCAAGAGTGACCACGATCAGCATAAAACCATCACTGCTTACTAGGCTGGGGCTTTTTGTTCTATTACCTCTAGTAATCTTCACAATTACCTCAAAAATGTTGGGAATAAATGTAAACTGACACACTTAGTTTCCTGTAAAAAATAAGGATTTGGGTTTTTTAAATGGAGTACCCTGAGTTCTTTATTTACCTTTTCCTTCTGTGAGTATGTTACATGCAGTCAGGCTCCTTTGTGGACGTTGGTTATACATTACAGATTTCTTATTCTCTGTGTTCAGTGGTTGTTTATTCAGTTCAGTGTAGAAGGAAATGGGATGCAAGCCTGCTAATATTAGTATACAGGACCTAAATATACCCTGTTCTTGCTTGCGCGCTCTCTCTCTCGTGCTCTCTCTCTCTCTCTCTGGAATCTGACTTCTAATTTCTAAGCGTCATGCCTTCAGAAAGACATATGATACCCATTTGTCTGTATGCTGGCATTGCTCAATAGCTGAAATAGTTTTTCCTCTAGGATTTGTTCTCCTTAAAAATGACGTTTAAAATTTTCCAGTGGTTTAAGTCAGTATTTGCTACAATGATGTTTTGGTTTTTTTTTTTTCACATTTCCTTAAGTTTCTCTTAAAAGGTAAAGACAAAATGAATTCTTCTCAACAGTGAGTGGGGTCTCTTCTCTCATTTATTAGCATGATGGTTTTGAGGTACTGACAGAGGATGGCTATCTTGAAAGACAAGGCAGAGGGAGATTGTCATTCCACAACTGTATTCTCCTGGCCTGTCCCTGGATCTATGCCCCAGCTTTCCCTCCCTTTCTGCAGTGTTGGATGGGGCTGTTTAACAAAGCAGATGTGTAGTGCCTACAGTAACTGTGTTATCCTGACAAGGCACATGGAAGTTCGGGGGAAGATCCTGAATTTCTCTTTCTGATGGATGTTTGGAAGCACCCCTTGGATAGAACTGCAAGACAGCAGAAACAACTGCCTGATAGTTTAGCAGGAAGCAGTTAATGAGGGTGTTGCGCACAAGTGGAGAAGTCTTTGACGTGTTTCAAGTGGGATGTTGTTTTCTGGTGGAGTTGAGTATCATTTGTATTTGAAGAGCAATGCAGGTTGGAGAGAAGCTGAAGTAAGAGCATGTTTGATTTCCTGGGTTGATCACAACCCACAATGCATTCATTGCCTTCTGTGATTATTTGTGTATGAACCTGCCCACTTCCTATTTCCATCTTAACATGATAGGTGTGAAACTCTTCTGTTTGAGAAGGTAGAGGGCAAACCTGTCAGCAGTGGTGTCACAGGGAAGCAAGGGAGGTAGGAAATGTGCTGCACCTGGAGGGTGGAAGCAGGGAATAAAGGAGCTACTGTACATGCAGGATGTCTTCCTCCTTTTCCAGCTGTGACATTATGTAAAGAAAACATAAAGGATGCTCATGATGAATAATTTAGGGGGAAACAAGGGGTATAAAATTGTTGAGTTGTGAACATGCAGCCAAGACAGCGACTTGAAGCTGTGTCTGTGCATAATGTTCAAGGCAATATTGGATTTTAAACTCTTATCTCCAGATGTTAATCCTTAATGGGAGGAAAGATGGAGCTTGGCTTCCACAACT
This sequence comes from Ceryle rudis, assembly GCA_033439905.1. Lineage (NCBI taxonomy): Eukaryota > Metazoa > Chordata > Aves > Coraciiformes > Cerylidae > Ceryle > Ceryle rudis. Next base: position 13,047 of record JAAGNO010012757.1, on the reverse strand, counting down.
CAATTTGTAAAATAGCAGCCACATGTTTCCTTCATCCCCCTATTGTTTTTATCACATAAAATGCAAAATTGCAATTCCCCTACTTAATTTTAATCCTATACGGTCTTCCCATTTAACAGAGTTATCATCAAAAAACCCATTAAGCAATGTTTTTGTCCCTTATTACAGGAATATGCCATTTTACTGCGAAGGGTTACAATTTTCAGAGAGTTGAGCTAGCCTCTGACTCTGTGCCAATTCATTACGAGTCCAAATTATTGATCCACTCTGACTTCTAGAGGCCAGATACTTACCTGATACGGCCTAGTCCAACTCCTTAGTACACACAGAGGCTGTCATATGGCCATCCGTACATTATGCCTTGCTGTCGTGGGCAGTAGAAGACAACTGTCCTGCTCGTAGTCATTACAACTGGTTTTGCATATAGTTAGCTGCACAAAGTGAAAATCCCTTTTTATTTCCGTGCTTCCATTTTAGAGTGAGGATTTTTCAAGTTGTAATTAGCCTGTGCAATGAAAGATGAACATCAATGAATATGCAGGTGTCTAGTTTAGCGCTACAAGGAGGAATACGTAAAGTTCAGCCCCTCATTTATTTGTGTGTAACTGGGAGAAAATTGCTTCTCTGTCACAGTGGCAGCTGTTGAATTGGAGGGAAAGAGGATTAATAAAAAATAGTACGTAAGAAATTTGGAAAGCACGGACAAAGCCATGCAGCATTCAAGAGGAAATGATTCAGAATTGATCCCCAGGCTCCTGCTTGGTGGCTGCAGGGAAGAGCAGTTGGAAGAAGCTGGTAAATAGTTAATACATTTTCCTTCTGAGGGGCTGACAATATCAGTGACAGGATAACGGCAGCGCGGTGGGAGCTGTGCCATACGTGAGCGCAGTGGCTCGTCGCAGCACGGTGCACTGCTCTCCATGTGCCAGACGGGACATCTGCTCTGGTTGGAGGGGAGGCACAAACCTCTCACTCCCATCCTTTGTGCTTGGGTTTCCTTTAGGTAAGATCTGCCTTCCACCCAGTTCCTCTAGTGCCTGAGGAAACTACAGGGAAAACAGAGCGAGGCACATCTGGAGCGATGCAGCAGCTGGGAAATGCCTAATGCTGCAGGGGATGGTGGTATCATGTGGATGGCTGTGACCTTTTCAGTATTCCAGATTTTGATTGATTGGCCATTTCCCCTCTTTCCCAAGCTGTAAACAGGGGAGCAGTGAAATAGGTGGCCAAAATAAACAGGGAGTTACATAGGCTAAAGCAAATTTATATTGAATTTATGAGAGATAAAATTTTGCTACCTCATTCCACCCATAAAAATTATAAAGAGAAAAGAAAATGACATAAAATCAATCCATTTCCATGGCAAAGCTCATTATGAGAAGAGAAAATATAGTCCCATATTAACTTGTTCTCATTACTGTTCTAAGATTTATCACATTGGGTGCAATGTGCAAGGGAGGAAAGGAAAACCTTCCTTGCCCTTACCTTAAAAAAAATCAAACAGACAAAATAAGCCAAATTATCCTTATCATGTTCAGTGAGCATATATTTTGCCAAGCTTCACAAGGAGCATGATTAACTCAGAAGGTGCGACTTTGAGAAGCTCTTCCAGGTTGGATGCTCTGGCTGCCCTGCCCTGGCTTTAACTCTTCCCCCAGCATCTGTGAAAACTGGTGCTCTGGGAGGAAGATGCTTCGTGAGGGGTTGACAAGATGAAGGAAACTACCTTAGTCTGTAACATCATACCTCTTCTAAAGACTGGCAGGAAGTGTGTCACAGCAACTAAATGAAGTTGCTTAATACTTATGAACAATTAAAGCACATAATGTGTTTCCTTTTTTGTGCTACTGCATTTATTCTGAAATGCTCATTGAATGTGGCAGTTACCTGTTTTCTAGCAATTTACTGTAAATGTAGTAGTGGTGAATCTATAGAGGGCCACGGGTACCTCAAGAGTGCTAATTTATTTGACTTGCAAATATACTAGAGAAGTTTTAATTGGAGGAGCTGCTTGATAAAACACAGAGCTTCCTCGCTCTAGCTAAAACCCTGCCCTGCTCCCACTGACATAGTTAGTCAGGTCAGATCTTGACTGAAACAGCCATGAAACCATGCGTAAACAAGGTACTTCACACTGCAAAACATAGCCCAGACTCCCACACATGAATAACAGAGCAGCCCAAGTGCACCTTCATCTGTCTGACTCCAAATACACCAGGGACCAAGATGCTCTGGATTGCTTATCAGTGGTGGATGAATTAGGACTGACTGGTCCTTCCCCCATGTTTCCAGTAGCCTGTTAGGAAACAGCAATCTTCCTTCTGGAGGAGCAGGACTATGGGAGAGAGCATCTGAGATGGAAAAGCTGATGCACACAGTGTCTCTGAAATTCATCTGAACTTGACCAACCACTGATGTGGTATGAGGCACCTGTGCAATAGGTTGGAAAGGTTGGGCAGATAAGTCCCCCTTGTCTCAAAAGTCAAGCAAAGTTGTCATCTGCTCCAGCCAACAGATAGAGCAAGGGACTGTTGTAGTTGTAATGAGGAGTGTCTTGTAACACCACCAAGCTGATGAGGAGTAGGACTTGGAGTAGGAAACAGATGATGAAAAAAATAAGAGCAGACTTGGGTTGTTCAAAGCCAGAAAATGGAATTTCCATGCTCAGGCCAGCCCCGAGGTCAGTGATTTTGTCTTACTGCTGTATTTTACCTGCAGTTCTTATTCTCAGCTCAGCTTAAGCAGAGCAACAAGTCCTAGGAGAGAAGTCCAAACCTGACTTTGCAGATGGACTCGTTGCTGCATTTGCAATGCAAGTGCACAGCCCTGGCTCTGAGGGGCCGGTTTGGAGAGGCCGTCTCACCCTCGCATGCATTGCTCCTTGTGTACTGCCAAACAGATGCAGTTCATTTTGGAGCTGACATCTGGTGCTGTCAGAGTACATAACCGGTGCTGATTTGCAATGCAAGCTGAATATTCTGACCTTTCTGGTGCACCCATACAAGATGACAATCTGTAGGTGCTCTACAGATAAACTAGTCGGTGTGTGGTATGTGCATTTGTTTGCAAGGATGACAGGGAAAAGGTAAATACACAAAATGAAGCCTACCAAATTTGGCCAATGTAAAACCTCACTGGTGAGTTGAAGAATGGAAGAGATGACAGATAAATGGAGGGTATAATGTCCCAATAAACACAGGCATTTCCACAAATCAGGATTACAAATGCTGCTTCTCAACTCAATCACCCTCCTTCTTACTCATGTAAACAACATTCCCAGCCATCTCCCTGGGCCTGTGGCGGATAGCACAGAAGTTGCTTGATGGTTGCCTTCATCCTTTCAAAATCTGGGAGAGGCTGTGCTTTACTTTGTTGTTAGCATCCAACTCTCATGCATCGCAAAGCCTGTTGGCATGGGGAAATATAGTTTCATACAGACAAGACCCTCAGCTATCAGCTAAGAATGGCCCTTCACGAACTTGTGAAATGTAGAATGGATAGAGCGAGGGAGAGAGGCCAGGACATCTCCTCTGCAAACCCTCACAGATTCACACCCTGCTGGGAAGGAGGTGTGCATACCAAGCTGCACTGTGAACTTGCCCTGCATTTTGAATTGCATCAAGTGGTGGAAAACTGAGCAATCATAGGGCTTGGCTGTAATGGCAGATGAGCTTCGATAGTGTCACTGCAGATAAAAGTGAGATACAAATGTTTATCATCTGCCAAGAAGTTTGGGTGCTAAGTGACATGTTTAAGGGGGAATTGAACAGAGCTATCTGAAGCCAGAAGTTAGAGCATCCTACCTCCATACAAAATCAGTGTCTCATACCTGTCTAAAGACCAACATACACCCAATAAAGGGCAAGACCTCATTCTGCTGAGAAAGAGTTGCCTGGGCCCTTGAGCCTTGAAAAGACTCAGTATGCTGACCCCCAGCTTACTAAATTATAGGATTTCTCTTGGCTCCACTAAAGGTCTGCCCTCTTACAGACCTTAAAAGGCTAATTCAAAATATTTCAGATACCTTTAGGATCTCTAATTGGTTTGGGGTGCTCATAAGATCTTTCCCTGTGTGGACTCTTCCATGGCTGAGTGAGGATGAGGTTTGGTTGAAGCCTTTCCACCAGCAGGGATAGAAGTGCTTCTTTTTATGAGAGCCAGAGGATCTCAGTTGCCTTTGATAGTGCTGTTCCCTTTCAAATTTGGTGCAGACAGCCCCATGGATTCAAAAATTACTCAGGGAGAACAGACACAGGCGCATAGTGGTACGACTGTGTGAACTGTACTTGCTTGGGAAAATGGGCTAAAAAATAATAAAATGCAGAAGCCTTGTTATTATCACAGCTGAACAGTCCTTTCTGACATATTCTATTAAGTTGCTTCTGTTTCACTCAAGTTTTGCATTACTGACTCTGTTTTCCACGAATGACCTTTTCCATGCCAGGCTTTGTAAAACTATTGCCATTCTTCATTTAGAAATTTGCTAAAGTGTGTTTGCAGAAGCCATAGATTTTTTTTTCTGATGAATTGTCCCCTTTTGGGGAAAGGAACAAAGAGTTATGCTGCTGACCTTTCTTTATATTTAACAAGATCTTCTTGCAAGTTGAAAATCATGCCATTGACTCTAAGTAGTTCTTCCTATCCTGTATCAGTGTGTTTATTCGACCATTTCTTAAGTATGTCTGTAATGGTATTTATAGTACAACGTGTTTTGTGGGGAAATGTCACTTTCTCATTCGATATAAAACATAATGGAGAAACTGAAAGTACATTATTAGAATATGTAAGGGGACAGGGATGGATTAAAGAGTGAAGCACTTGCTGTCATATATTTTGATGAAAGAGAATGAAATCTATCACTTATTAAGCCACATTTAAGTTGTTTTGAAACTTTTGGGGTATAGTCAGGCTTCCTATCTTGTGCACAGCACCCCTTTCTCCCCACAGAGCAGGGAAGGAGCGGGACTTTTATGGCTAGTGGTGATGAAGTAATTGAATGTCTTGCTGCTGTATTACGTTGTGCCCTGATGGGTGCTCACACCAGCAGGGCCCCACAAGAGAACCGGAGCTAAACAAGATGTAGCTTGACCTCCCCAGTTGTACGAAAGGTTTATTCGATGGCTGCCTGCAAACAAAATGCTTGTTTCAAGCAGACTTATTGCCTGCTCCAATAGTGTTACTTATTATTTAGGTCATGAGGAGTTTGTTGGTGTAGGATTTTATATGCTGCATGAAAAAGCTACTAAACATTCACCTTTACCACTAAACTAGTTATTCCAGCCACTCTGTTGCTTATCCAAGATGTGTTTGTTACTCTTGCAATATAGTACCTGAGCCTTGGCAGTACATAACATCACCTGGTGCACTGAGCAATGATGCTCATCAGCAATTTGTGATCCCATGGTATGTGCTAAAGGTAGACGAATGAAATCATGCAACTCCAAGGAGGTCTACCAGCGGCTCCTGTTCAACCCAAGCACATCCCTTTTGTGCACCTGTCAGGGGTCTATGGGAGCAAAGCTATGGGTTGCTGACTTAGTCTTTCTGAGATGTCATGTTACAGATCTAGCAAGGAGCTCATGCCCAACTACAGTTTTATTCCTTCCTTAAAAGCTGGCTCCTGGAAGTCTCCCCAGTTACATCTTTTGTCGTGATCACGCCAGCCATCTCAGGGATTCACAGCTCCTGATAGCTGTGTGCAGGGTTTGGAAATATCTCTGGCTGCCCCTGTAAATCACTGCTTTCCATTCTGTCTGGCTATATCCGTAATGGGTTTACATTCTCTCAGCATCTGGCTCACATCTCACAGCACTGAGCAGACATCTGAGCTGGGGGACCCTGAGGCATCAGGTTCAGCTATTCAACCTAATATTCTGCTGTTAAATAAGTTTAGTAGAGGAATACCTTGTGCTGCAGCTCTTTCCCATGACACAATTCCCACCAATTGCCAGGGCTGACTTGCAAAGCCACCATTGCTGGTCCTACAATTAACTGAGGACTTCTTAGCCAAGGAGCACAGAAGTGGCACTGAGAAGTCCTGTTAACTTCAGCAGCACGTAGGTGCACAGAAGGACCAGTTCAGCCTGGGCTGCCAAGCCTCCCGGCTGATTTAAAACAAACCTCTTTTGTTCTCCCTCTTTGTTTCATGCAGTAAATAAAAATGAATCCCCCAAGGACCAGAGCATTTAGGCTTAGCATATTTTTGTTTGTTCAGAGCATATCAGTCTGTTGTTCTTCCTGGCTAATCAGATAGAGCGGAAGCTAAAACAATCTCAATTTGTTGTTCCATTTTATTCTATACATAATCACTGCTTCTCGTTTGCCTCTAAATAGCTGCATAAATACACATTAAATGCAGTGACATCTCTTTTGGGACTCACTCCAGTGTTTCCTGGTTATTTTCTCTCTTTGGAAGAGATTAGCTTCTCAGATACTGCCATGATTCTTGTAAAAGCCTCTGTACTCTGCACACACAGGAATGGATATTATAAGGCCAGGCCCATTCTTGTCCCCTGCAGACATAAGGGGTTTGAGACACTAAACAAATCCGTAAGAATAACATGTGCCTGCATACCATGTGTGACAGCAGAAAAAAAAAAAACTCTCCGTCTGGGTAGCCATGAAGGTTATTTTGGACTGACACTTCTTGCACTGTTCCCTCTTCTCTCACCTTTCTCTCCTTTCACCTTGTTTCTGACCCTCAAGCTCCCATCCCAGTTTGCAGGGATCACTTTGGGTTAGTGGCTTGTGGTTTCTGAAGAATGGCTGGCTCCTATTTTGGTCTGGTTTCCATCACCCAGCAGACAGACATTTCTGGCTGGCCAACAACTGTCTTTATAGTATGAAAAGGGACATTGGATGCTGTATACACTGACTGCCAGCTCTAGAAAACTGTGAGCACTAAAATATCCACAGAATTCATAAATTAATTTTGGCCAACTTCCTGTGCTTTCTGAATTTGTTTCCTGGACATGAGCAGGGTCAGGAGAGTTCCCAGCACCTGAAGAGAGTGGCTTTCAAATTCACCCATTCGGGTAGCTGCAGAACATTGTTTCCAGAGCAGCAGTGACCTCAGGCAGTCATGTTCCTTGGGGTCTGCCACATCTGGCCAGCTCAGAGTAGGAAGAAGCTGAGCCCACATCTGTCCTCAGCATATCACACAGTCACTTTGCTCATTTTAGCTTTCATTTTCAGTTTGTTTATTTTAGCTGGAGAATCAGGAGAGCAGCTGTACCAGTTTAAGCCAACCCATAGGTAGGTTTTTGCAGTGTGACATAATGAGAACTATGCATTTTTTTTCCAAAAGAGACTGTAGTTAATCCAAAATATTTAATGCAGATTAACTATTTCACTCTAATAGTGAGGCATTCACCCAAGACATACGCATATCATGTCAGTTACATATATGAACATAAATTTGTGAACACAATGCTCTTCATTTAGGAACCTATTTGCTAAAGCACTGGGACAGATCCTAAGGGTGAACACAGTTCTGCCTGAGACAAACTTGCAGCTGAGGTCCTATAACAGCCCAGATCTTGGTGTTTTACACCCTTTTGTATTCCACATGCTTCTCACATCTACACAACAATCTGTCACGGCTGGTTACGTCGGCACATCATGTTCAATATATTTCCAAGGTGCAAAATGAGAGATGATCAGAGAACTTCTGAAATATCTGAAAGAGGGAAACTATGATCTTAATTGCAGCATTAAGCCTGAGTGTGGCACTAAGCGGGAGCTGTAAGAGCTCTGCTCCAGGAGAAGCATCTGCCGAGTTGCTCCTTGTGGAGGGACACTGCACATTGTTCTGCCACTGTGGTTATCAAGCAGTGTGATATAACCGCCCCCAGTATTCCCAGTGTGTAAGTGAAGTGGCGAGGGCATGGGGGAGAATGGAGGATGGATGCCCACCAGCCCTGTCCCAGGCATATCAGGTATTGCCGGGCTTGTCATGCTGGCACTGCCTTCCACCTGTGAGAGCAGGCTGGGGTGGGAGTACCCTTGCAGAAAAGCAAAATATCCTTTTCCTTTGTCTGTTTTTATGCCTCCTCACAGATTTGCATGTATCTAAGGAAGGAAAAAGTCAGGCATAGCACTAACACGTCATGAGGGTAGCAGCAGATAGGAGCTGGGGGGAGAAGAGAAAGGAGAAACAAAACTCTACAACAGTATACTATAAAACCCAGCTAAAACAAAGCGAACAGCCTGGGGAAAGATAAGTTCTGCATTTCTGCTGCAAAGAAATGCCCAAAATTTCTCTGCAAGAAAAATGTATCTATCGTGCTGTCGGCTACTTAATGATACCCAAGATGAAAGTGGTGAGGGAAAGCACAGGGGAATCTGAAAATGCAGTGGAAAGAGCAGACACATTCAAAAGAAAACAAGTCGGATGTGAAAAGCCGAAGGTCGGGCGGGGACGGAGCCGGAGCCGGGCAAAGGCAACCGAAGGGTTCGGTGCTGCGCCCAAGAGCAGGGCAAGGCTGATCTCTAGCGGCTGCTCTCGGCTGCTGGGGAAATGCTCCCGCTCCTCTGGTTCGGAGGCGAGGGGTGTCTTTTGAGGGTGTTACTCCCAGCACCGTGACCCAGAGCAGAGTGAAAATTTGGCCAGATTTTGGGTTTTTTTTCACCTTTAAGTAACACACCAGATGTATTTTCTGTCGCTAAGAAGCAGATTCTGTAGCAGCACTACTATGTGTCTCTCGGAGCAGAGCTCTTTCTCTTGTATTGGGTTTATTAACAAGAATTGTTTGGATAAAAAAGGAAAACATTGATTTTAGAGCTTTCTAGAATTTGTTTAGATTCTGCTTCAAAGCGGTGTGGTTGGGTTTTTTTGTTTGTTTTGTTTTGGCGGGGTTTCTTTTGTTGTTTTGGTGGGGTTTTTTAATTGTTTTTTATTCTCTGTTGAATATTATATTCTTTTACTTTCTCTGTGGTGTCCAGTCTTGCTCCTCCTATGACTGATGGAAGGAGAAAAGATAGGAAAAGTAGAAGTAAAAGCCAGACACAAAGTAGCTGTCATTTGTTTTAAAAAGTTCTCTTCCTAGTTCTAACAAAATCAAATTAAAAAAAAAAAAAAAAGATGGTCTTTCGCATAATATTTCCAGTGATATTAATAAGGAAAAAAAAACTTTTTTTTTTGAATAAAAAAGAATGGTTCCTCTCCAATATGAAAACACAACACCTCACTAAGCAAAACACACACTCATGCCATCAGCCAGACAGTAAAGCAGTTCTTGCTCAGCAGTCAGTTAGTGCCTGGTTCATGTTTTCTGGGTTTTTTCAGTTAGAGTCTCTGAAAGGGCAACTGGGAAAGTCATCCACCTTCAAGCCACCACTCACAGGAACCAGGAGGAAAGAAAGAATCCAAAACACATTTTAAAATAGACAAAAATGATGAGAGCTATATACTTTGAAGGACTATATAATATTGGATTTGTCAGAAGTCATTTCCCTCTGGGTTGTGCTGTACCACCTAAAACCACTAATTTGTTCTCAAATGGCAAGACTAATAGTGATGATATTATTGCTTTTTCAGTCACTGTACATATTTGTGTTCTACAGAATGCTTGCAAGTCACTGAAACAGAAACCACGCATTCAGAGCATTGCTTATGTGATTATATATGCTCACACATCCTTAATCTAAGGGCTTTTATTAGCTGATAAACATCACAGCACTGCTGTGTATCTCTGTATGTTCCATTAGCAATTGTTGCATAACAACATTTGCTGATGAACATTGTTGAAGTCTAGAGAGAAAAGCCTACAAACTTCAGAAAATAATTTCATCCATAGCTGTCTTTTGAAACAGGCCATTTTTTTTTTTCCTGGATAGAATACTACCTTTCCTTAATTAAAGAATAGATAACGAACAATACTTCAAATTGATCTAGCACAGTTCATTCAAGGGTGCTTTGCCTATCACATCCCATCCTGAGCAGTTTTGATTCTGCCCGCAGAGCAGCGAACACCCTGTGATCTATTCCCCATCTGGGTGTCTTACAACAACAGCTAATAATATTATCACCAAAACCACAACCACTTCAGGGAAAGACAGAAACACCTAATCAGCACATAACCGTAATGTACTGGGAAGGAGCCAAGCTGAGAAATATGGGAATTTATAGAAAGGGCAGGTTTGCTTTTGTCTGGTGTAATTCTCCTCCCATCAACTGCACGACTCAGATCCCCTTTCTTAGGTGAGGACAATCCCTCTGATGTTCCTCCCATTTCAAAATCTCAGGAATTAGTATGTCTTAGGGCATCTCTCAGTAGTGGAGCTCAGCCAGGGTTAGCAGCTTGCTCTGTGCTCCTCACTGACCTCTGTGCTGCCATAGCCAATGTCCATTTTTTGGCTGGAGACAGAGCTGTACTCCTCAGATTGTTCTTCCAGCCCAGTGATTTTTCTTTTCCCTGGCCCTCACTAAAATCTTTTCCCTTTTTAGCAAAAGCAGGGCTGTCCTCTGCAGTGATGCCTCACTAGTGACAAGTGTTTACGGGAAGAAAAAGACCTTGCTTCTCAAGAGGGAGAGAGGTGGCAAGTCCCATCCATCCCCAAGCCAGGGCAGTTCTCAGCCTTTCCATGTGATGCCTATGCCCTAAAATTTCCTTAATGTCTATAATGAAAGGATTTACTACAGGGCTTTTCTGGTTTTAATGTAACCTTGGTGTTAAAGGGAGGTAGGTGTGCGGGTCTTGCACAACACAGCAGTTCCTGCCATGAATGATGAGGACTAGGTTGGGGCCTCTGAAGGCTTTTCCAAGAGGGCATGGCAAATAGTTATGTTCATGCCAGCATGAACTGGGAGCACAAAACTGTGCAGAGGAAGCTCCCTACTTTTGGCATCTTTCCTGTAGCACCTTGGAGAGCCGTTAGGGTTTTGGTGGGGCAGATACTTTCCCAGGGTCCTGCCATGGGACACTGTGTAAAGCAGGTATTCAAGGCTCAGGCCCCAGCATTTTAAAGCAGCCCTGAATGTTTTCTGATGCCTTCAGAGACATTCTTTTTATGTTTTGCTTCTGGCTGTCCCTCTCATGGCTCCGGCAACCAGCAATGAAAGCATTTGTTGCCTTGTGATGAGGAGCTGTGTGACAGCCAACAGGCAATAAACGTCCTGCAGCAACCCGCTGCCATCTGTACGGATCCTTAGGCTGATTCATGCCTCTCTTTCTGGCAGTACAGGCCTGACACATCCTGCTCTTTCTGGCATTAAGGAGAAGCTGGCCACCAGCCTTGCACTTAGAGCAAGCAGCCTGTAGGAAATGCCTCTCACTGAGCCTTGCTGAGGAATCCTCCTTATTTGGCCACGCCTGCAACGAGCAGCCTCAGCTACAAAGAGCAAGTGTCCATTCAGTGGGCTCTCCTGCACAGGTAGGCACAGGGGAATGAAAGAATTGCCCTACTTTAATTCTGTCTGTTTGGGGGTCTTCAAAAGGAGGAGTGATGTGTCCCATGCAGGGTTTCCTTCCTCCCTTGCAGTGCAGGCAGGACAGGCTGCGCTCCACCTTGAAGGGGGCAGCAAAGGCAGTGGTGGCTCTTTCTCCTCTGACCCTCATTCATGTAAGGCTACTGTACTCCCTCATTTGGAGGTCACAGTGATGGAAGACTCACTTAAAAGCTGTCCAGGGAAGTGATGGAGTCCCCATCCATGGAAGTATTTAAAAGACATGTAGATGTGGCACTTAGTGACATGGTTTAGTGGTGGACTTGGCAGTTCTGGATTAATGGTTGAACTCCATGATCTTAAAGGTCTTTTCCAGCCTAAATGAGTCTATGATTCTCACATTTCTCTTCACATTATGCAAAATAAGAGTACTTTCAGGAGTAAAGGCCTGCTGCTCTCCTCAGTGCTCACAAACTCTGCGTGTCAAGGGGAAAGCCCTGCTTGGCTTGTGTACTTGATGTCATTTCTCACAGGTAATGGCTCCTGCCAAATCAGCCCCAAAACATTTCTCCAAACAGTGCTTAACTGCTTACATGCTTAGAAGTAAACCACATTTAGCAGCCTTTAACACTTTTCCTTCTTTATTTTTATGCATTAAGATCAATTTCATGAGCTTTCCTAGGTAAGATGATTGCCATCAGCAGGAAGAATGTAGTAAATTAATTATAGATGTGTGTTAAATTACTTTCATTACCACCCTTAGTTCTGGGAGGGAGTCATATGAGCAGGGTGACTGATGAAACAGTGTTTTTACATATTCCCCTGGTAATGGATATTTTTACTTGGCTGCCAGTGTTGTTTCCAGAGAAGCTGGAATTACACATTTCAGAAAATGGAGGTTCAGTCTAAAATTAACATCTATATATTGCCAGACAACTGTGGCTAAGACAGACTGGCTGAAATACAAGCTGTCTATTCAGGGTCTCCTACTGGCAGCCCTCAGTGATGTTTAAAGGTGAATTTGGAGACTATTCATCCTCTTAACATCAAGCACATCCAAATACAAGGGAGAAGGAGTGACTTGCATTTGGGGTGCTGTTTCTACACACTGTCAAAGACGTAGCAGCCAAGGCAAAAGTCAACATGAGTGGAAAGTTATTTTCCATATTCACCTTATAACAACCTTGGTGCAGGGTATTTTCTAGGGATTAATGACCAGGCCAGTTTAATGGCTCTCTGCTGAACTTCAGGCTATCAACTTTTCACAGCCTATCATTAATCCCTGGGAAATATCTAGGTTCATGATAGATACGAGTGAAAAATAATACACAGTGTGAAGGTAAGTATATTGCTAGTGTTTCATCATGTACTGGCCCTAATTGCTAACTTCAGATGCACTTCAGAATACAACTAAATTAGCTACAGCTTAGTTACACTGTAATTACAAAGCTGCTTCGCTGCACTTCTATTTCTATAGTGTATAATTACTACCTTCTCTGGCTGAAAGCTGAAATCATTACATTGTCCCTCATGTTTCATAGTTGAATGTACTACACAATACTGTATTTTGAAGGATATTTGTAACACGTAAGTCAGAGGACAAATGCCTAGTGGGTAAATTAATTCAATATATTTCTAGCCACTGCGCTCACAATCTGTTT
>JAAGNO010012755.1:18665-48240 GCA_033439905.1 Ceryle rudis | reverse complement strand
GCAGGACGTTGTCCGTGTGGGTTTTGAGTTTCCCCAAGGGCTGAGACTCCAGGCCTTCTCTGGAAAATTTATTCCAGTATTTGGTCACTGCTACAGCAGCTTCCCCCCCCCCCCCGCCCCTGCCATGTTTAAATTAAATTTGATATTTTTTAAATGGTATTTCCTGTATTTCAATTTGTGCCTATTGCTTCTTGTCCTTTCTTTGGCCTCTACTGAGAAGAGTCTGTCTCCATCTTCTTTACTGTTTCTCCCTCAGGTATTTATATGTATTGTTATTATCCCTCTTGAGCCGTCTCATCTCCAGAGTGGATAGTCCCAGCTCTCTCAGCTTCTCCTTGCAGGAGAAGTGCTCTGGTCCCTTAATCATCTCCATAGCGATCTTGATTGTACTGGGGAGCCCAGATCTGAACACAGCACTGCAGATGGGTCTCAGAGGGGTTGAGAAAAGGGGAAGGATCACCTGACTTGACCAGCTGGTGATGTTCATCCTAATGCAGTCTAGGACTTGATCTGGTATTGGCAGGGGTCTTGCTTTGGGTAGGACAGTGGACACAAAATTTAACTGCATTAACTTTTTTGGCTATGGATATTTGTGAGATGCCAACAAGACCCTTGTTCATAATTCCCAGCAATCTGTGTAAAGAAATATTAAAAAAATATGGACTCCAAAGAACCATATATGAACTTGGAAAACTGTGAAAGATTCTGAAAATTCATTTTGAAGTGCAATCAAATCTAACCTGATTTTGAAAATTGCATCATAAGAAAATGTAGTGTTGACTCCTAAATAGACTGGAGCAGAGCTGGGAATGGAAGTGATAAGTGCCCTCTCTTCATATTGTGAGGGGAGTTGCAAATGCATGTGGCAGGGAATGCTGGTTTCTCGTGGGCTAAGGCCATCTGAGAACAGAGACATCAGACAACACATTTGGTTGGCTCCTTCATCCAAGGGAGTATGATAGACATATGATAAGCAGACAACTGCTGTATCCCCATCTGAATGTGAAGTAAAGGACCAGCTGTTCTTAGTGAGTAACATTGCTAAAAGTCAAACAAATTTTTTACTTGGCCTGGATTTATTGCACAAATTCTGATTCAGAGAAGTAGCTCTCCAACTACTTGAAACACTTGAATTCCTCTGGAGGATTTAAGTCATCAGTGCCAAGTTATGGGAAGCTGAAGAAAAGAAACACAGTGAAAAAACCCACAGGTTCAAGAGTGTTTGAGAGTGATGTTCAATCCAGTCCAACATGTGTAAGAAACAAAATTATGTATTAATTCTCTTGAAATATGATAAATATATAGAGCCACATGACACCCAAATAATTTTTTAACAGTGATACTTTTAGACACTGTTGGAAGTACAAGTAAAAACCACATGACTGCTTCAGTTAAAGTTCAATTAAATGAGTTGAAAAACAACTCAAAGTAGAGGAGAACAGCAGTATTTTATTTTCTCATTCCTTGTAAAAGAATCTAAGAATATAAGTATGTAATTTGTAGACAAGTACATAAAGCATTTCCATTCCTAGTTTCTTCAACTAACACCTTGCACCGAATTCCTTTTTGATAATGCATGTCATTTCTTGGAGCAAAACAGAAGAATTTTATAGTTAAGAACAACATTTAATTGAATCAGGCATAGTGATATTATTTGTGTGTAATCACATGGTCCGAAAACACTTTAAGTTATGTAAGATCTAAAATCGTGCTGTTATCCCTTGAAGCAGTCATGATACTTCTCTGTTTTGATGCTTTCATGATTTTACTGCACACATGTTGCTGGAGTATAGAGCTGACTACTTTAACATACTTAAAATAATGAACCCAGTGATAATAAAAATAACAGTAATTTTTTATAGAGATTAACCAAAAAGCTGCATCACTCAAGACTGTGAAATGTAAAGTACACAGGGGAAGGAAGGAACTTACAGGGGAATGGTTACTGAGAGGAGACAGAACATTTGGCATGCAGGTAGGCATTTGCCCTGCTCCACATCTTTTACTTTTTTGTTGTTTGTTTGTTTGTTTGTTTTTTTCTACAGGAAACGATTTTGCTTAAATCTGATTATGTAATTGCGAATAGCAGTGGTATATTTTCTGCTGTGGTGTATATTGGTATTCGTTACCTCTAATTGTTAAAAAAAGATATTTTTTTACAATATTTCTACAAGAGTTATTTGAAATTAAGATGCTTTGGAACATGACTTGTGGAAAACATTAACTGTGGTTTATTGCCTGTAGTTGTGGCTCTTTGATAGATTTTGTGGTTTAGGGGTGACATTCTAATTTCATTATATTTTCCACTGAGGACTTATGAAAGCATGTGGTGAGACCACAAAATTGTCAAAATGTTAC
This sequence comes from Ceryle rudis, assembly GCA_033439905.1. Taxonomy (NCBI): domain Eukaryota; kingdom Metazoa; phylum Chordata; class Aves; order Coraciiformes; family Cerylidae; genus Ceryle; species Ceryle rudis. The sequence continues at coordinate 45,882 of JAAGNO010012755.1, read as the reverse complement.
AGGATCCCTCCCACAGCTGTTTCCTTTCCTGGGCCTGCTACTTCAGGAATTTCACCTTTCTGCTTCCAGTACCATATTTTAAAATCCTTAAAATTTGTAAGGAGTTTTTTGACACTATACCTTGCATTTATTTAATCTTTTTTTTTTGCCTATTACCATAGTCCATAGTGTTAGATGCTATGCAAACACAAAGCACAAATACTGACGCTTTCTCTGCAAGCTACAATGCAGGTTTCACATTGGAAACAATAGGAGAGGGGTGATGCTAACACACAGGGAAGAACTACAGCTGGAGAGTGTTAGGAACATAATGAGACAATGATGGTTAGGGTATCAGGCTATGGTGATAACTCTGCAGTATGATGATAGCAATTCCAGCTGCTGGATGACATTGTAATAAAACCAGCTTCCTAATTTCAAAGAGAGATTTAAAAGAAGACAAGGAATTACGTTTGTGAGAACTTAGAAGTAATTTCGTGGTTACTGAGATGTCTTTGAGAAGTGAGTAGATATGAGAAATTCTTAAATCTATGTTAATTCTTAATTCTATGTTAATTAATTAACATAGAATTAATAGAGGTACTTAAAAACCCCCTAAGCTGATCAGACAGATGTTATAAATTTGATATAATTTAAATAAATGTGGAACAGAACCTGCCAATACATTTGGAATTATTTACATAATTTAATCATTATGAACAATTTAAATAATACCATATTAATTTACATAAAGCAATAAATGCTTCAAAGAAGCATTATGAAGTTCAACAAAGACGTGCACCTGGAAAGAAATAAACTCATACACCAGCATAGGCTGGTGGCCAACCAGCTGGTACGAAGTTTGGTAGAAAAGGCCTTGGAGGTCCTGGAGGACATCAAATGAACATCAGTACTCTTGCAACAAAGAAGGCCAACAACCTCCTAGGCTGCAGTAAGCAGAGCATTGACAGAGGGTCAGAGGTTCTTCTTCTCTACTTGGCACTCCACATCTAGCATGCTGTGTCCAGTCCTGGTCTCCCCAGTATAAGCAAGACATGGACATACTTGAATGAGTCCAGTGAAGGGTGGCGAAGATGATTAAAGGATTGGAGCACCTGACATAAGAGAAGATGGGCTGCTTAGCTTGGAGAAGTGAAGGCCTGAGGACATCTTATCTATATGTATATACCTGATGGGACGGAGTAAAGAAGAGACAGACTTTCCTCGGTGGCAGAACAAGAGGCAATGGCCACAAATTGAAATACAGGAAATTCCATTTAAACATAAGAAAAATAATCCTGATTGTCTGTGATTGAGAAGGTGCCTTGATTATGAAGACTGAAATCAAACTCCACAGCAACATGTGATCCTAGTGGCTATGGATAGTTTAAGGAACTGGACTCACAAGTGCACTAGCTTGAAGAGAGAGGTTGAATGATAGTCACAAGAATTAGATGAGAACTTTAAATCCATCTCATAGGAAGTGTAGTCAGAAGTCTCCTTTCAGGTAATTTTGTTTGTTTGTTTGGTTGGTTGGTTATTGCCCTTGAAGTCTAGAGTAGAAGTCTGGTTTTCTTCTATTTTGCTACTCCCAGTGGCACGCTTATTTTAGTAGAGTTGTTGACCTAAGATTGACTTGGCATTAATGCCCCTCTGAGAACTCTGTTTCTGCCAGTTCTACTTGAGATCTCAGTGAAACTGAAGGCAGGGAGAGTGCAGTGGAAGTACAGATAGACATTGACATGGATTTAATCATTGTGAGCGACCAAAAGAAAACTTGGCAATATCTTCACAAAGAGATGAAAGTCAGAAAAATTGCATATGTCAGAAGATGAAGCAGAGAAACTCATTCTGAGCATTTCATAAAGCAAAACTAAGGAGACAAGTTTTCTTAAAATAATTTATTATTATAGTTCCCTGATTGTCAGTCTGGGTCTGTAACAATTCTGGTTTTGGCATAAACTACAACATGATTTTTTTTTCCCTTCCTAATCTGTATCAGCTGACAACATTGGCCTGACTTCCTTAGTCAACAGTTCAGGAAAAAATTACAGACTTCAAGACAGGACCTCTGCTCCTGAATGTTATTAGGTGATCTACAAGGTCTTGACTGTAGTTAGTCATCCTTTACTCTCACTTAAGAGATCCTTTTATGTTTACAAGCACTTTCTTTTTATTGCCTAAAACATCTGTCCGGAGCTTTGTGAATTCCATTCCTCAGGGCATGTATCTAACTTTTAGATGTTGTGGTGCTTTGTATGCCTAAGAAATCTTACTAGGCTGATAGGCTGAAGGTTGCCTTTGCATCTTTGAGGAAGTTGACTAAATGAATGCTATGGGAGTATTTAATGATTATTCTTTAATAAACTGGTTCGGTAAACCATAAACCTTTTTGTCCATAAGAGGATACTCCTTTTGGTTGACTCACGACTAAATTGTTCCCAGCTCTACCGACTGCCACCAGCTGTAAATGTAGAGCTTTCAGGAAAACAGAAATACTGACAACCCGTCCTAATATACAGTCCTGAAACAATTTATCAGGGAAAGTTAGAACAAAGTACTTTCAAAAGCTCTCATATAGTATTTTATTTATTTTATATTCTAGAGTGTTACTTTTTGGACTCACAAGGACTATTTTATGTTGATAGAAATAGGAAATCTTGATTTTCTTCACTCATCCTGACTATCTTGTTTAAAAATAACTCAGAATATGTGTTTCTATGTTATCTAAAAGTCACTGTTATAAAAATAGTTGAAGGGATTGATTACATTTCAGTAACACTGCTGGCAAAGTCCTAAAAATAAATTATAGAATTCTGTCCAGTTTTGGTTTTATTCATACTGATCTCTGCCCTACTATTACTGTTTTGGTGCTGAAGAAAAAACCCCAAATGCTGCCTTTGTATGTTTTTGCACAGTTAATTTGTATATAACATACATAGCTATTTGTAATTCTAGAAAATATGACAAGTCAGTCTTCTTTATAATGCCTTTGAGAGGAAGAGAGGTGCAACACATTTAACAGATCAGTAGAGCAAAGTAAAGTGATGATGAAATAAATTCTCTTGGTAATACATTAATTTCAAATACCAATTTACACAGAACATTCAGATGTTGCAAGGATTTTCACAGACCTGTCAAATACTGTAGCAGTACTAAATATATATACATACAATTATAAGGAAGAGAAAGGATAGATATAAGAAATACTGTTTCCTCATACAAGTCTTTCTTACTGCTCTAAAATGTATTTATATTGTAGAGTCAGAAATACTAAATGAAATGCTGAAGCTGTTTGGAGTGCATGTGATTTAGAATAAATGGAACTGCATTGGAGCAGAGAAAGAAGTTAACTTGTATTTGAAGTTAAGTCAGCAATTTGAAAACGATTGGTAGTGATGCCTAATTCTGCTGTCATGGATTTGATTCAGGATCACATCTACTTGACACTAAGGTTGTGTTATGTTACTTTTGCTGAAATTGTTCCTTATTTAGCATTACAACAGAACATGGCTTAGCCCTGTAGAGCGTCATCTGTGGAAATTCTTCAGTAAATTACGGCAGAGTTTCATTCATGTACAAGATAGTGGTATGGGCAAATGGCAAAACTCTCCCGTGAAACAGCATCTCTCCTTAATATCATGGCGGCCACTTCTATTTTCATTTACACCATAGTGGCCAATGCTGCCACAACAGTGTTGTAACCGATTATGTGTGCTTGCATGTGTGTCTGCATACACAACCACACACGTGCACTCCTCCTCCCCCCAGTCTCTCTAGCTAGCTGTCTGAAACACATAAAGTTATATTTTGACTCATGGAAATAAACAACCGCTTCCTGTATATTATCTCTCCACATTTCATCTCTTGTCTTTTTCTCACGTGGCCAGCTGTTTCCTTGTGACAACCTTCCCTCTTCAGAACAACATAACTTTGGAAACTCTGAATTACTCTTAATTCTAGAAAATGGCTTCTATTCCCCCCACCCTGCCCCCAACTTCTGTGGCCTGAAAAGTAAAACTTCAGCAGAAGATGTTGTTTGTTTGTTTTGCTTTTTGGTTGTTTGTTAGGACTAAAAATAAACTGAAGAAGTTGTTTCCATTGTCCTAATTCATCTGTTTTGTTTTATCTGGGAGAAACTGAAACTAGGGTGTGGATGACTTAATTTTGAAAAACTGCACAAAGTCCAACTTTAATAAGATAAAGGAAAGCTCTGGGTGAGAAAAAAACAAACAAATACCAGTGTTGTGTCTATCTAGTTTGAGTTCTCCAGCAAGTTGGTTTGTATCCACCTCCACACTATTGCTAAATTAGCTACGATGACAGAACATGCTCACCTCCCTGCACAGCCCTAAGACCCTTCAGCTTGCAGCAGCCAAGCTTTTAGTTAAAGTGATTTAAAACATCAATGGTCCCCGCTTCCCAGAGGCTGGCTGTGATGGAGCATGCTCCTTTTCTTGAGAGGACTGCCTTCTGATGGAATGGAGGGGCTATGTCACTACTTCACTAATCCATTTCATGCTGAAATAGCATATAGTTTTTGTAGGGGTGAAAGCCTGATCAAAAGATCATTGAGGTCAGGGACAGATATTTTTCTGATTTCAACAGACTTTGTGTCTAGTTGTTTGTATGTACAAAAGCTCCAAGATGAAGGTCAGTGTCAGACTTGATGCTTGTTTTCCTCTGAAGATGTACCCTAGAGAAGAACGTAGCTGTAATTTCCATGGCAAACATGCACAGTGCCTGTCAGACACTCCATGGAAGTGCCTGAGATATAAGGCTGGAATTTTTTGGTTCCCTTTGCAGTTTGTGTTTTATGTTAAGCTGCAGTATCTTACATCTGCTGTACACTAAGAACAGACCATGTGAAGTTACCATAACTCAGTTCATATTCAGTAACTTTTTAAGCTGCTGTCAAATTGCAAGAAGACTCTAAGTCTGAGCATTAATACAACTACAACTCCTAGTAACAAATGGGAATGATAATGTTGTATCAGTTACGGTTTTTATGGTAGGATTAAATGTTTTAATTACAGAAAAGGGTTGTCATGTCCAACAAGAAAAAAACCACAGTGAAAATATATATTTTCTTATAAACTAACAGGATGACATGAAGCAGTATTAGTCACTTACTTGAAATGCCTTTGTAAAATAATATACACTTAGAATTAAGTAATGAAATGTCCATTATTAAATACTTTGTAATGGATGTCTAAACTTACCACTAAGGAGGCGGAAGGTGAAATAAGCAGTAAAGCAAACAGATATTTTCACTGAGGTTATTTAATTTTAATTTTTTCATTCACTGATTGTGAACAGACTGAAAATTATTTATCTATTACGTGTCAGAGCTGCTCTTTTAAGAACCATTCACTGGCTGAAAATAACAGGGTGGGTGGTGATAGCCATTCCTCCTGTTGGCCTTTCCTTGTCTCCCTCTGCTGAGACTCAGGAAGCAAAGGGAGAGAGCTGACTGGCAGCTCATGCCTTTTTGAGGTTCCTTAATGCTGAAGACTATTACAGCTTACTTGAGGAATCAAAAATTATAATAATATTGCTCATTTTCTTTGAAATGGTAAATTCTTTGGTCATGAATAAACACGTTACTGTGTCCATATACAGTGAAGTCTTCCAGAGTCACACTTTAAGAACTACTGCTGTATAAACTTTACATTAATATAGTGGTAACCATAATTTATTAAAATAGTATGTATGCCTTTCAGTAATACCATGAATAGGATTCTGCTGTGTGTTAACACAGAACAAATGTGAATTCTGATAAAGCTGAAAGTGCGGCTAACTATCAGAAGAAAACAAGTATTTAGTGGGAGCCATTAATCTATGGAGAGAAAAAAAGGAAAATCTATCTCTGAAGTCAGCATACCCAGAGACAGCTTTATACATTTGTATTCAGTCAGAGTACCTCAGGAGGGCTGTGAACCAACAGCAGTGAACCTTTCTGTAAATGAATTTAGGAAAAAATAGGTTTGGGTTTTTCCATGTCTGACATTTTTTTCTTTTCTTTTTTTTTTTCCTTGTTCTAGGCTCTGAAAATGACACTGAATAGTTGTGTTTGTATCATCTCACACACACTCTTGCTTTGGATGTGCATTCAGGTTTTTGGTTTTTGGTTTGTTTGACTGGTTTGCTACACTGCTCTTTGTGCATTACTTTAAAAAGAAATAAAATAAAAAGTAAAAAAAAAGTCACTAAGAAAACAAGTTTGACCAAAAGGTGGCAGTGAAGACATGTAAGATACACCATCCTACATTTGAACAGTAAACAGTTTAAAAGAAAAATCTAATTCTCCTAAGCTTTAAGAGCATTATGTTAAAAAAGTTACCAGTTAGGCTGCATGTTAATGTAAAAACTCCAAAAGGAGTTTGACTTACTGAAGTAACTTATTACTCGCTAAAAGCCTGCTATTGACTCTTCAGCGAGCTGTGTGCAAGGCAGGAAAAGAATGGCTTTGCCTTGGTATAGTCTCCTGCTGCTCAGACAATAGATCACAGAGGGTTCGGATGGCTCTTCCTATAGAGATGAAAACACCCAAGGCACTGCTCACCTGTCATTCCCAGTGCACACTCTATATGTCTAAACAGCCTTTCTCTTGCTCTTCCGATTCTAGCTCTGCTTGGGAGTCAGTGGTGAAGCAAAAGGATAAGCCAACATTTGAGCTCTTTGGACCACTGTGAAATCTTTGCTGTGCTCTGTTGGCTGTGGTCTGTAAAGATGTTTGATTCACTGTTGTGTGTGGGCTACATCATCTACGGCCTATCATCAGCTGTGCCTGCGAAAGGTTTATCCATACATTGCACTCTTACATTGCACTCTTTCCCTAGCAACTGCTTTTGTCTTAGAAATACACTTTCCTTCATTGCCCTTATTAGTTATGACTGTAGCTAAATACTCTGGTTGTGCTTTATAGAAAATACTAATTAAAAAGATAGCTTCTTCCTTAAGTAGTTATTCCCTAGGGCTTAGTGTCCTTTTCTGTTCTTGAATTGTTCCTCACTTGCACAGAAGCATAAAATTTGAAGCGCACACAGACACATGTATATTGAAATGTCATTGCTGAAGCACTCAGATTTAGTTTCTGGGTTTACCCCATTGGTAAGGTCAAATTCCTGTAACTGTCTTTTGATGGCCCTTTGGTTTTTTTAGTGCATTTTCTCCTGAATGTTAGTAAAGTATTTTATGGAAACTAAGGGCACTATATATCATGAAAGTTAGCTTCATTTATCTGTATGGCTGCCTTTTCACAACTTGTAATCCATGGAACACTGTTGATCTATAAGACATCAAAAACTTGTCTTGGAAAAAATTACTGAAAAATGAGCTACAGTGTCCTTGGAATATAAACAAGGAAGTAAGCAATTAAAATAGTGACCAATAAGAATAAACCACCAAATATTAAAGATTTAGCTTGATTTTTTTTTGAAATGACAGGGCATTGTGAGAACCCTGTACAAGACAGATTTTAAGTTTTTTTAAAAAAGCTGTAAATGGTCCTGCACGTGGAAAGAGGTCAAATAAGACTGTGAGCAGGTATCTTACTGAATGTGTGATCCAGCCAGCTTGAAAAACTGACAGCCTGTCTTCTGGGAACTTGCTTCACTGTGTGACAGATTTCTTTGCAAGAAACTTTCGTGATATGCAGCCCAGGTTTTCTTGGTGTCACATGATGTTCATCAAGTCTCAATTCAAAAACAAAAATGCAAAATCCTCAATAGGTATTTAATATAGTTTGTATTAACCACTATTTTGTAAGCCTGTAATAAGCTGGAAGTTAAAGATATTGTAAAATGCTATATTCTTAGAAGCATTTACTGGCCAATGGATAATGTGTGATAGTTAATCCCATTAAAATTAGAAACAAATTAGCTTGACACTGAGGATGGAAAAATCAATCCTTACTCTACTGAGAGCAATCCTTTAATTTCACGCTGAGAACTGGAGAATACTTTTCCTGTTTTCCCAGCTTGTAGTACATTTATTCAAGATTTTTTTTTTTTTTATGACTATGATTCGAGTTGACCAGGGGAAGCCACTGATAGAAGAAACGCTACATGTGTTTACTTCAACCACATCTCTTTCTGAATGTATAAAATTTCTGATTGTATTAAATGAAGATACCGTAGAGCTTCTGTGGTTTGGTTTTCATGTTCTTCCAAGGACTCACAGCTATAAATTTCTTAGATTAGCTCAGTTTGGAATGTCTGTACGGTTTTGATAGCAATTACAAGTACTTAGCTAACTTGTAATTAAATTCCTTGCAAACTATTGATGAACCCCGAGCAGGTGAAATGAAATCAAGAAGATGAAGAAATCAGAAGGATATTGCTGGTTTTGTTATGTTCATGTTGAGCGAGGCAACTTTTGAACTTTATACTTATAACTCTTTTGTGTTAATCAAAGTAAAGGTGCTGGATAAAAGCTTTAACAAGTTACCTGGGAGTGTTAGGGTGGCTATGGGAGAAACTCCCAACTGGTTCATAGTCTGTAGAGTTGCTTCCCCACTGGAATGGGTGCTAGAACTACCTGGAGGTGTATTTACCTGTGAGATGATTGTAGCCTCTTTCATTAGCTCTGCTTGTATCAATGCAGTGCTCCCTCTGTACTGTGTGGCAAGGGTAAAAATTGCAGCGCTGTTGATTTGGCTTCCTGAGATGGGATGTTTTATTGTGGACCTTCTGCAACAGCAGAGTTCTCTGTCTGGATGTGGCTCTAAGGAGCTTGTGACTGGTTGCCAACTGGATTTAACCCCATTCACCACAACTCTCTGGGCTCGGCCATCCAGCCAGTTTTTAACTGAACGAAGAGTCCATCTCTCTAAGCCATGAGCCGCCAGCTTCTCCAGCAGAATGCTGTGGGAAACGGTATCAAATGCCTTACTGAAGTCCAGGTAGACAACATCCACCACTTTTCCCTCATCCACTAGGTGGGTAACCTGATCATAGAAGAAGATCAGGTTGGTTAAACAGGACTTGCCCTTCATGAACACATGTTGGCTGGGCCTGATTTCCCTGTTGTCCTGCACTTGCCTCGTGATCACCCCCAAGATGAACTGTTCCATAATCTTTCCCTGTACTGAGGTCAGGCTGACAGGCCTGTAGTTCCCTGGATCCTCCTTCCTGACCTTCTTGCAGATGTGTGTCACACTGGCAGGTCTCCAGTCATCTGGGACCTCCCTCGTTAACCAGGACTGCTGACAAATGATGTAGAGAGGTTTGGCAAGTTCCTCTGCCAGCTGCCTCAGCACTCTTGGGTGGATCCCATCCAGCCGCATAGACTTACGGGCGTCCAGTTGGCCTAGTAGGTCATTCACTGCTATTTCCTGGATTATGAGGGGATTACTCTGATCTCCATCCCTATCTTCCAGCTCAGGGGACTGAATACCATGATGATAACTGGACTGACTGTTAAAGACTGAGGCAAAGAAGGCATTAGGTACCTCAGCTTTTTCCTCATCCTTGGTAACAATGTTCCCCCTTGCATCCAATAAAGGATGGTGATTGTCCCTGGTTCTTTTTTTGTTGTTAATATATTTGCAAAAATGCTTTTTAATGGATGATAAGCAGTAGTTCTAAATATATGATTATTCATAAACAGTGAAACAACCATCTTCTTTCCCAGCTGCAAAAGAATAGTGAGATGTCGCATGTGGGGATTTCTTTTTCTAGAAATATTAAGCAGTCCTTTGATTAAAAAACAATGAAGAAGCATTTGGTTGCATTGCTGTTATTCCACATAAACTTGAAGTAATTTCTTCATTTAAAGTTTTTGGATGAGGTCAGTGGTGATCTGAAATTCTTCTCTTGGTGTATATAGTGGATAAAGAAGTCTAGTCAATTGGAAAGTAATTTATGTGGGTGAAAACAGATACATTTTTCACATTTGAATGTAGTGGAGAGGACTTTTCTTGTAGTGAAAAAACCCAATTAGTTCAGGAAAGTCATATAGAGGAAAAGGAAAGTGTGATATTTTTAGAGTTACTCCAAAGATATTTTATATATATAGGTTGAAATGTCAAAAAGACACTGGTGCTCACATTTTAGTGAATTTCTTTGGGAACTGGGTACACCCAACTACATATTGCCCTTAATCTTACTCATGAGGTGCATCCACTTTAGTCCCTAACATGTCAAAATCACTAATCTAAAGCATGTGGTTCTTTCAATCCTTATTTTCAAAATATGGAATATAGAAAGTCTCATTAACATTAGAGTAATATTGCACTTTATGCTAAGAGTTTGGTTATCATTTCAGATACAGCTTTCCTTAGAATACATAAAACCTGTACTAAGCATAAAATTTTCCCTACTGCCACATACAGAGTATGCATCGGTAATGCCAAGAATCAGCACTGGCTGCCACTATGCTTAGCTGATAAAGTCCATTTGGCCAGCATGTCTGGTTTTCTCCCCTGTGAAAGCTGCAGTGCTGAGGGTTGACTAGATGCATGCCTGGATCTAGTCATGATAAGGAGCTTGACTACGCTGTAAATTGTGCCTATGCCTGGGAACTTGAAAGGACAGGGAATGTGCATACCAAATGTAGCTTTTCTGAAATAGCTGGATCTCAGTCAGGGGTTGGTAATACTATCAGTGTTTGTTAAAGCTTCAAACTGGGACATAGAGAATCTCTGGGTAATAGCTGATTTGAATAAAGCTTTGGGTAATATATTTTGTCTCTAACTCCTGTTATGCAAAGGACGGATGGCTTAGTTTGTCCTGTTGTTTACAAAACACACCTCTTTTCAGGTTATCTTCCTTAGTTCATGCTGTTTATATATATAAACAAGGTATATAGTAAATGTTTTCTATTTTCCCCTGCAGACAGAAAAATATCCTCAATTAGATATTTATCTAAAGCTGTTACCAGCTTTAGCTGTGTTTGTTACATAATAAAACATACCCATGCAGTAAACCCAAGCAGGTCTGCCCTGCAGCCCTATCTAATAACAGCAAGAGATGCACATTAAACTCACAGTATGTTCACATTAGTTTCACTGTAACTTTTATACATTATCACAGGACAAAAATAAAATTAGCAGCCAATAATGTTGTAACTAAGCAAACGGCATATAGAGGGGATAAAGAAAGGACAATTTAGAGCTGTCAACTACAAACATTTAATGATAAGAATGTACTTATCTGCAGAGCTTATCTTAGCTGGATCCCTCCTTGCCAATGGAGCATCCACATGTTTCTCAAAATTTTCCAATTTTATTAACATTTAAAGCTGCTTTAAACAATTACCAAGCATTTTTGTCCAGTTTCTTACATTCCTTCTTATACCTTTGATATAAGATTTCACGTTGAGAGCCTAAAGCAGTCTTCACCTTTCTTCCTATTGAAAACTTTTTGCTTGTTACAGCATGGGAAGTGGTGTTAAAGATCAATATGAAAAGAACATGCAACTTCTAAGTGGGAAGTGATGTGTTCTTTTCAAATGCATATTGCTCAAAATATAAATCAAGCTCTTGTTAGTTATTAGACTGATATAAAGAAAGCTGTTTTTAGTTTTCAGATGGTGTCATTGATTTTTATATCTGAAATCTGAAAGACTGTTGACATCTGCTGTTTTGAGACTGAAACATGTTGAGTAGTACTAATTGTTCATTGCACTAAGGAACCTTTTATGCAATTAGGCCACATTTTTGATGAGGAAATCAATTTTAAATTAAAGGACTGCACTAGGGAAAGGTGTAGTTAAAAGGTTCTACCTAGAAGGAAATTGGAAAACTGTATGAGTGTTGTAGTGCTTTATCATGCAGTAACTCTGAAGAGCTTTTACTTCTGCAATAAGCTTCACTATCTGAAGAAGAGCTTTTTGCAAGACATAGTAGTTCACTTTCAGAAGCTTCCTATTTTAGAATTGGCAAGATTGATGTGCTGGTGATAAGACAGCATTTGAAGACCATAGAGTGTGCATGAATGACAGCAAGAAGTAGACACAGGATATCTGAGCAATGATGCTTGAGGAAGCTTATATCTACTCACATATTATTTTATTGCAGAAGTATTTATTTTGTAGTGAAGAATGAGTGTATTTTTGCCAGGAGAGTAAATGCAATCAGTCGAAAGAAAACTCTTTATAACATCTTGAGGCCATTGTCACGAAGGCACCCACAGAGCAAACAGCAGCCACTATGCAAAATGGGGTTTATTGCAGAGTTACCCAGTGCTCCCTCTGACCAAACACAAGTTCGGATGTCCATTGGGAATTAACTACTACACAACTAGTTCCTAAACCCTAAGGAAAAATGAATCAAAATGTGCACACACTCACTCATCAAGGGGATACCTCCCACACCAGAGTACCTAAGATATCACTCACCCAAAGCAGGGGTGAGGCTCACTTGATCCACAGAGACTCCCTCAATCTATGGAAGTGTTCTTGGATGGCGTGTCCAATGGGAAGGTCCGACTGCCAGGCCTGCTGCTCTGCGAAGAACCAGCTCCTCTGTCTCTTAGGCAGGATCCCAGTTACACCCTAGTTGAGGGTGCACTGTGGTCGTTCCAGTTGGTGGAGGGGGTGAGCCCAGAGAAAACACAGACAAGTGCAGACCCTGAGGTGCCAGTTAGGCACTGGGAGGTGCAGCTTAATGGCCAAGGCATCAAACTGCTCTGGCCAAGGTGCCAAACTCCTCCAGCACACCCTGTTTGCTTTGTGTTTTGTCTGTTAGGGGTGGCTGCATCTGCCACAGACATGGTGACCATTTCTTTTATTTCTCTCTTTATTCTTATGCTGCCCAAGTAGGCAAACCAACTCAGACAAGATAAAGCTGCCACTGAACTATTCCACTTTGTACAATCTAGAACAACCTGAACTAGAAAAACTTCTACACCTCTTCTACCCAGTGCCAAGTCTCCTTTTCACCCAGATACAGTGTTACTTTGCTTCCAGGTGGATATGAGATAAGACTGTTTCTGTGTCAAGTGATGGTAAGAAACTGAGCTAAATATTTAGTTTGCAAGCTCATTAGTCAGTCCTTCATAGCTACCTTCTATCTGAAGATCTCCAGTGATCTTCTTTTCAATTGCTGTCCTTACTTAATCTGACTTTGTTTGACTATGTTAACTGATGAGTTCACACAGTTATGATAAGATTCATATTTAGGTTGAACTGCTTGAATCTCCCCCTGTAGTCATGGACAGATGGACTGGTAATGCAGACACATCAGTGTCCAATAGCCATAAGACTGTCCCCTCACTAGGTCAGAGATACTGACTTTTCAAGGATTAGAAAATGTCTCAGTCATACGTAATCTATTTGGTTACCTTCTGAGTGATGAAAATATATTGATGATATGATGCATCCTTTCAGGATACCTTTTTCAAAGCGTTGGTGTGTTTGGGTCAGAAATAGTTAGGTATGTGTAAGAAACTTGGGTACTACATAAATACAGGCCTATCTGTGCACATGCAGGCATGAGGTATTTAAATTTCACGTGTCCTTTAAATTTCTCATCTCCTAGGCAAAGAAGAGGCATTATTTTGTCTCACTGATGGTGTTTTCTGTCAATTATGCAAATTTCCTGAGACAAAATGAAAATAAAGACACTGTAATAATGACACCTCAATATGTCAGTTTGGTACCTTCCTCTTTAACTGGACTGCCAGGGACCATTTATTAGAGATTGTTATAATACTGATTTCAATGAAGAATATGTACGGTATCTTCATATTTAACATGCCTTTTCTATCTATGCCTGTTTTAAATGTAATTTCATTTGCTGTGTCTCATAAGAAGAGTTGCAAAGGGATGCTAAAGGTATTATCCTGTGAGCTTGTTTTGCACGGTTCTCTGCAGAGAAACATTGACTGAGATCTTCCATTTGTGTGTGTTGGTCTCAACCTCATAATGATGCAAACTGATAAAAATGTTTGTGAAGTTTAGGGCTAACCCTTATCTGTGTACTGGATCACTTGTCTTTGTGGTGTTCTGACTCTGGTACCACTGATGAAATCTGTAGAAAGATATGGTGACCTTCATAGGGTCATCTTTAGTACAGCCATAGCAAACATGGCCTGAAATGGGAGCCTTTCCAACACCTGCATGCAAAAGCAGCACAGAAAGACTGGAAGATGTCTGATACCTTGCTTAGTTGAACTGTGACCAAGCATGATAGGATGCCTCATTCCACCACTGTTGTCTTGGTAGGTTAGGAGTAAACAGTAGCTTGTGTAATTCATTTAATGTCAAAGAAACCTAGGCATTCACTAAAACAGTTCCAAAACCAAGTTCATTTAATTTAATAGTCTGTTATTTTATTAGTTAAGCAGACACCTTTCAGTAGCTTGCTTATGTGTCTGCACTTAGCAGTTGTTCTCTTTCTTGATCAATTAGAACTTCCAGAATGGAAATTCTGATAGTTAGCTTGCCTAATCCCGATTCAAGACCACAAAAACTTTTGCTCACTGCATTTTACTTTTCCAGTAGAATATGCACTGATCTGCAAGAATTGAAATTCCACGAAAACATACTGGAGACCACAAAAGCCTTGATCTTAAAGCTATATCCCCTCAAAGTCTTCACATATGCAGATTATGATTATTTAATACAGGAAATTGTACTTTCTGGTTTTCACAATTGATTCTTCAGTGGTATATTTTTATTTACTTGTGCACTAGCTCAACATCACAAATAAACCAGAAATGCAATCAGCCTAAGTACAGACATATTGATGTGCTTTAATAGATGGTTCCAATGCAAAAAAGTTCACAACATATTTGCTGAGTCTGTGCTGGAGGGTAGCTTCTGTTAAACATGGTAAGTACACCTCCAAACATGTGTTTATTAGCAGGCCAGTGTTTCCTTTTCTGGCAGTCTACTCATGGTTTATTGTGCACAGAAGTCAGAAAAGAGAGTAGGAAAAAGACCAAGAGCTTGCTTTTCTAGAATGTACTTGGAATGCAAGCAGAGTGAGTTTTGTTCCTAAGAGAGCAAGTCTGTGTTTGTATGATTGGTTTGCTCTCTGTGTTTTGGGTGTGTGTGTCATGACTGATAAAGTGGTTTGGTAGCTGAGGATGAGAAGAAAGTGTCCTACTTTCAATTTCTGCCAGTATGTGGATGATTATGAAAGATAATGGGGGATCAGAATTAGGCTATGCAAAAGGCTACGTAATAAACCCAGCAACCAGAACATGGCCCAGCTGGAGGGGACTTTGAAGGAAGGATCGTTCACTTCTTTGCATGCATGGTCTAGAAAGAATGGTGATGATGCTTCAGAGGCAAGAACTGAAGGCCACTTACTAAAGGGAAGAGGCAATGAAGATAAGTGTATGCAGATTCCACAGGATGAAAATTTTCCCTAAATGGGAGGCTTGAAGGAGACATTTAGGTATGAAATGTTTTCTCTGACAGCTAATGTAAAAACCTGAGGAACAGGCATGCAGATGGGTGACAGTGCTGATATTCAGAAAAGGATATGAAAAGCATAATGGAGAGAGGGCTGTATGGAAAATTTTGTACCTAAAGTGGGGTTTATGAGTCAGCCCTAAATGTATACTGGATGAGCATGGCTGAATACAAGATACAGGAAGAGACGGACTTATGAAAAAGTAGATTTGCTACAGCATCTTATTTAGAACAGTTGAGTTTAGGGTCCAGGGAATACTGCTCAGTAGGAGGATTAGGATGTATGAAGAGTGGGAGGCAGCCACAAAGTCCAAGTACTGTGTTATGGAAAGGACATCTCTATTTCTAACATGTCATGAATGGTCTCCAAAGAACAACATCAACACACCAGAAATTGTAAGATTAGCCAAATTGTTCTATAATTTTTACTTTTTATGAGGTGTAAAATAAGAAGGCTTGTAAAGTCAAGAAAGTGTTAAAACATTTGTCCCGTGCCTTCTGTGGAAGAATATGTTAAAATTGCAATATAAAGGTCTTTTTAAGCTGAAATTGGAGAGAGAAAAGAGGGAGTCCAGATTCCAGGAAGTGCTTTGAATATCAAAAGTAAACCCTGAATATTTCATTCACTTTGAAAGGACACTGATCAAGCTTTGAATGTTTCATTTGCATTAAAAAGGGACAGGAATACACAGTCTAAGAGAAACCATCTAGGATTGGAGGGAATCACCCAGCAGATGGAGTAATTTGATGAATTCTGCACCCCTTTGCTTTTGCACAGGAGTTTTTTGGTGATTATTATTTCTGAGCAGATAAGGAGAAACCATTTTACTGTCTTTAAATGTATTTACAATTGTCAATCCAGTTTACAAGTTTGTAGTTAATTGTGTGAACTTCATAAACTACCATTATGCTTTAACCTTTAATACTCACATAGCATTGTAAGTGGAGTCTGGGTGAAGCTGAGAAGTTGGGGATTTATAATCTCTTTGAAAGTAAAAAGAATCTCATGCAAAACAGCTTCCTTGGGACAAAGTGCACACAAAGTCACGTTTTTAAGAAATACGGGTGCTTTCCTGGTAAACTGCAAGAGCTAGTGTGCAGGCTATTAAATACAGAAGTCAGCCCAGAGAACAACTGTACTAAAAGGAGTAGGCTATGGAAATGTCTCACCACTAACTATGTGGAATGGAGCAAGATCCTTCAAAACTTTTTCATCTGGTCTACTTGACCTTAGGATCAAGTGGATGGAGTAGAGTCAAGCTACAGTAGCTAACTTGTCTCCTATCCTCAAACGCAACTGTTTGGGATTTGGCCTGTTACCATGCCTAAGTCAGAGTTCAGTCTGACAGTAGCTTTCAACTTGTCTTTTGCAACTTCCGTCCCCAAACCAAAAGCCGTTAATTCAGTCTCTGTGCAACCATAGAGCACAAACTTTGTGCAGTCTTTCAATTATTTGTGGAGGTCTCCACTGATTCAGAACATTTAATAATACTTTATAGATAGGCACAGATTTTGTGAGTCTCCTCTTGTGAACCTCGCATTTTTTAAAAAGAAAAATATTTTGAAATTAAATTAAGGACGGATAATAATCAGGTGAAAACACTGATGTTGAGTGAGGGCTAGCACAAATAATCAACCTTTTGGCTAGAATTAACCACTGCACATGCCAGTCCTCCACAGACGAAGGTATTTTGTTAATCAAACCCAGAACTTAATACAGAGTTGTAACAATTAGGAAAGGTGAAGAACCTTCATTACAGAAGTTTGGAAGGTACCTGTGAATACCATATAATACTACTCGATTTGCTTGATCTATTGTGACACAAAGGTTCTTGCCAGAACCCTTGGCTTGTAAACTGAAAATCCCCCAAACCTCTTATTACCCTAATCAGACACATAAATCAGGTCAGATTTATTCAATCTTGGCAAGAGGCAGAAAATTCTTAAATATAATTGTAATCATACTTGAAGGAATGCTTGGTAACATTGCTACTGGACACTGAAAAAAAGATAGGATTGCTTGGGATTTTTTTTTCCTAAACCTTGAAGGAAAGGGATTCAGTGTGTGCTTTAAGAATAAGATTAAATTGTTATATACTAACCCCTCATTAAGGCAAATAATAGATAATTAGAATTCAGAATCTTTCTCATTAAAGGGGGATAATCCATGCTGCTCTTCCAGATCCTCCTGGCAGTGCTAGTAAGGACAACCCAGGGCAATACAGCTGTTCTATAAGTTACACCATGCATGCAACAAATCAACAAAAAATTTTTATCAGAAGATGTGCTGGTTCTAAAACCCATGAAGACTTGTTTCCAAATTATGAGAATGCATTGAGAACCATGTACATAATATTTGCTTAAATGTTGCAGAAAATTCCTTTTTATGGGATAGATTAAATATATATTCAAGGTTTAGCAAATGAAATTGAAGTATCTAGGATATTAATGCCAAGAGATGTAGATAGTTAAATCAATGCCATTATTACACCAAGCACTAATTGATTAAATGCAAGTCTTTACTCTCAAGATCTCTGAGAAAAGAAAGATGGAAATTATTACTGATATGAAGTAAGGGCTTGGGGAGATTCTTACTTCAACACTAATTTCAGAAAATCAGGGATACTTTAAAAATGGGAACTGTCTTCTTACTTGTCTGCTCTCCTGACAGTATTTGGCTTCTAAAGCTGCAGTAGTATTATAATATTATAGGCCATACAATGTCTATTTAATATTACAAATACAATGCCTATATGCTTCAGTCCCATTGTTTATACTGTGGTTCTGGACTTTGAATGTTAGTTAATCTGCAGTATTCCTTAGGCTTCATCCCATGTGGAGAAAGTTTCAAGTTAAAAATTGAAGGAAAAGGTAGAGAAAAGACTGGCTGCCACACATGTTTATATACACCTCCAGAAATATCTCTCAGTTAGTAACTGAGGCCTGGATTCCACCTCTCTTGAGCTGCCAAGAAGTCTAGCATGTACTGAAATAATGCAATATATTTAGATACATCACTTACATCAGAATAAAGCCCCAAAATATTTATGCCATTGAAATACCCAAATCCTCTCCTTGCTGAAAGTGATAGTATATCTACACACTGCCAACTACACAGTGTTAGTTTCCACTGAAACACCAAAGTTCACACAGACAAGTATTGTAAAATTAGAGAAATATATGTATATCTAAATAATTTAATGTATTATAAATTTATATCTATACATTATATATCTACATGGATTATTTAAACACACACGTACACATGCACGTTTATACAGAGACACACATAAAGTTAAAAAATGTAACGAGAACTGGGAAGAAACATCTCGCTCACTTGGAATGAAAAAGAGCAACATGAGATTAAAGGAGCACTCTCTGACCATCATATATATCTAATGCAGTTTTAATAGAAGTAATCTTATAATGCCTTGGACACTTCAGGGGTCTTATGAAATAAAAGCTGAACCATCTGACTGATGTTGAAGGTATAGGGAAAGAAATATGTGTAGGTTTTTGTTCATGCAGTGTCTTCCAAAGTTCTGGTGTGATACTGGTGTAATTATAATACACCCTGTTGACCTTAATGAATGGTGTCTCTATATGGTGTAGAGCAGGAAGTTACTAAGCTTTTATTGGTCATGGGATGTGACAGTGAAGAATATAGAAAGAACAACAATTGCTTAGGAATATTAGTCCCTTTGAATCAGTGAAATGGATTTCATAGTTGGTGGCTTAGATAAACAACCAGAGTTAAATCCACGTCTCCTCTTTCTTTTATTTCCTTCCCCAATTCTTCACTCTGCATATTTTTTTCTGATTTTAATTGCTGTATGATTTTATTTTATTGTGTGTCATGCTAATCAGTGCAGAGGGACTACTGTTTTTAATATATGGGCATCCAATCACTAAGAGAATATTTTCACTTGTTCTCATGTTTAATGCTTTTTTTCTTGCATTGACACAATTGGTTTGGCTTGATTAAAAAAACAAAGATAAAAACAGAGGAAGGCTGAAAAAGTTTAATAAATAATAAATGGGTATGTTGACTGTGTCAAAACACTGAGATACAGAAATACATAAAGAATTTTTAATGAAAATACAACCCCAGCAGGACACGAACACAATATTTTTGAAATGTATGACAAAGACTTCATCCATTAGGTTACAAAAATTGCTTTGGGTAACACCTGGGGGATGCTAAAGGTTTCTTTTTGGCCAGCAGGTTCACTAAGTGCTCTGTAAATGGAATAGAGATTGAATAATAATCAATTTTCCTGGCACAGCACAGTAGTATCTTTTAGGTGGAAATACTAAGAAAGCAGAGGACTTGCTGGTGAGTTCTAACTGGGTCTAAGAATTAAAGGGGCCTGAAGTAAGTGTCAGAATTTTTGAAACATAAGTTTATTGAAACCACATGTGTAAGTCTTACTGTTTCAAATACTTCCTTTGTGTATGTTAAGGGCTTAACCTGTTGTCCTTATGGAGACAAAATCCGTATTTGTGGATGTAGTGACTGTGACATAATATGGGTACAATATGTTCCCCAAGAATACATGAAGTAGGCAGCAGCAATCCAAAGTCATTGTATCCTTGTAGCTTTGGCCATAAATTGATTTGAAGGATGTTTTGTATTCTGAATTTAACCATCGCTCCTCTGTATGCAAGAACCTGTCCTAACTTCTTAGCTAAATGTATTTATAACCACTTTTTATCCATTTATTCCAGTGTATTTTTTTTTTGCCTTTTATCCACAGTGATTATTCTTTTCTCTGGTGTTTGTTCTTCTGATGTAGAGACCCAGCATATTCACTCTTCAGTTTCATTTTGCTAAGCTAAACAGGCCAAATCCTCATAGTGTTATCTAGTAGTACTGGTTTCTCTAACCCCCTGATCATCTCAGCATCATTCTAGTTTGAATTCATATTGTTTTAAGAGAAAGATAACCACCTAGATAAGTTCTCAGTCACATCTTGTAAAATAGCAGTCAATTTCCACATCTCCACAGGATTGCTGACTCCATCTCATATAACCTAGGATCATATCTGTGCTGTCGACGGAGTAATTTCTTCAGGAGGCAAATTCTCAGTCTAAAACTGACCAAAAGTTTAAGATACTTTCATTCGTTTCCTTCCATGTTAGTATGTCCCTATCTATGAGCTCCCAGGTTATAGCAGAAATGCTTTTTATGTCCTGACTGTGGGTTCTTGCACCTTTTTCTTTATAAATTCTATTTGTATCCTGGTACATAACTTCTTCCTGTGTAAGTTTTCAGTCATCCAACAATACCATGTTTTCAATTATTGTACCATCAGAAAATGTCACCATGTTATGGTCATTAATGGTGACTGTTTATTGAAGAACTCCACTACACTGAGAACTGTTCTTGTCAGAACAACTCATTATTTTGTTTTCAGTTTCTTACCTACTTTCAATTCTTGTAGTTAATTCCCTGCCTTCATTTTAACTGCTGAATGAACATAGAATGAACACAAAAATTTGTTGGAGTCAACCTTGGTCATATGTTTTTAATCTTAAAAATCAGTTATCTTATTGAAGAAGGGATCTGGCATGATTTATCTTTAGTAAATTCTTGCAGGATTTTTATATCACTTTTCATTTAGCTCCAAGTCTTATTTTTTTAATTTTACCAGGCCATTAATATTATTGAGTGATCACACAATACTTTTTCTTGTCTGTAGCTAGAATTTTTATCGTTGCTATTGTGCAGCTGTATGGAACAGGCCCAATTCTATTTATTAAGCAACCTCATTGATGTTTGCCTTGGATTTCACAATATCTTTTAAAATACACGCATTGTGCAATTGTCATTTTCCTATCCTGCTGGGAATCCAGGAATGCCTTCATTTTCTGTAGTTAAGGTCAAAAAGAATATTAGATTCCTCCTTTCAGATCTTATCCTTTGGCTGCAGATTCTTTTGTCTGCTACATTCCTATATTCCCATTCTTTTTCCCTTTTGAGTCCATCCACTGGTTATCTCCACCATAGCTTCACCATTTCAAATGGAGAGGTTTTTGTGGGTTCTTCCTATTCCATTTTTTGTTTTGAAGAAGGAATACAGTAAATATGGACAAATATTTCTCTCATTTGGACCTATAACAGACCTTAACTTCTTAATGGTTGTCATTACTGCTTACCCAGAGAATTATCATGTCTTTCTTCCAGTGTGGTCTATGGAGGTCATACAGCTTGGATTCTGTGATGGTGCAATTTGCATTCAGGATTGCATTCAAAATCAAGGTCACAGTAGCCTGCCTGAGGCTTCACTACAAAACTGATTTTTTTTTCACGTTAAATTTATGACTTATTTTACTGCCGTGGGTGTTAGATTTCTTTTCTCCCAAGAAGTGAAATGGGACCAGATAAGAAAGGATTCTGAGGCTCTCCTCAGAAATAGTTAGCTACTAGTGTTTTTGAGTTCTACTACCCAAACATTTAGGTGTTCAGATTTATTTAATGAATGTAGAAATGCTAGAGAAACTATGATTCTGAAAGATTTCTGGATTCTGCCTGAACAGACTATCAATTAAATGTTGTTAGGAAAACATTTCCTTCTCATTTGTCAGTTAGTAACTTCCAGTCTCTCATGCCATCTTCTGTCTTTTGAGATCTTTAGTTCCCAGGCTATTTTAGATTGCTCTTCTCAATATATGGTCTTTTTCAGCTTTCTTCCCCACTTCAAGACCAAGCACTTGCTCCAGCAGCCCAAACTCACTGTTTTATAGTAACTGCTACATGCTCTTTCGCATGCTTTCAAGATTCTATGCATACCATTGCTCTTTGTTTTTTGCCTCACTGGATGGCTAGACAAACAGAAATTCATCCACTCTAGAAACATGTGGTGTTTGTACTGTTATGTATATAATCTGTTCTTGTAGATGGGTGTTACAACAGACACTGCTTTTATTTAAAGCCTGAAAAGCAGGTAACATGACTCTTGTGGATATAGTTCACCTATGCATATCCACAACCATCTACTGTATATCTTTTGGCTACCTTTGTACAGTATTTGGAACAGAACTGGAATAAAACCTTACTTTCGAGGCCAATAAGGTCTCCTCTTATTCAGATATGTGGAGCACTATGGGGACAGTTATAGACCCTTAACAGAATTAGGCCCACAGCATTTATAGAATCATAGAATGGTTTGGGTTGCAAGGGACCTTTAAAGGTCATTTAGTCAAACTCCCCTGCAGTAAGCGGGGACATCTTTAACTAGATTAGATTGTGCAGATCTCCATCCAACCTGACCTTGAATGTTTCCAGGAATGGGACATCTACCACCTCTCTGGGAAACGTGCCAGTGAAAACACTCTCTGTAAAACCGTGCCACCCTCAATGTAAAAAAATTCTTCCTTATATCTAGTCTAAATCTACCCTTTTTTAGTTTAAAACTATTACCCCTTGTCCTGTCATAACAGACCCTGATAAAAAGATTGTCCCCATCTTTCTTATAGGCCCCCTTTAAGTACTGAAAGGCAGCAATAGGATTTCCCTGGAGCCTTCTCTTCTCCAGCCTGAACAACCCCAACTCTCTCAGCCTTTCTTGACAGCAGAGGTGCTCCAACCCTCTGTATGGACCCGCTCCAACAGATTCATGTCTTTCTTGAGCTGAGGACTCCAGAGCTGGACACAGTACTCTAAGTGGAGTCTCACCAGAGCAGAGTAGAGGGGGAGAATCACCTCCCTTGACCCGCTGGACATGCTTCTTTCGATACTGCATAGGATTGGCCCTGTTGGCTGTGAGTGCATATTGTTGGCTCATGTCTATCTTCTCATCCACCAGTACTCCCAAGGTCTTCTCTGCAGGATTGCTCTCAATTCCTTCATCCCCCAGCCTATATTGATACAGGGGATTGCTATCACCCAGGTGCAGGACCCTGCACTAGGCCTTGTTGAGCTTCATGAGGTTAACCTGGGCCCAACCCTTAAGCTTGTCCCAGTCCCTCTGGATGGCATTCCCTCTCTCAGGTGTGTCAACTGTACCACTCAGTTTGGTGTTTTCTGCAAACTTGCTGAAAGTTCACTCAATCCCTTGCACTATGTCATTGATGAAGATATAAACAGTACTCATCCCAGTACGGACCGCTGAGGGACACCACTTGTCATCCATCTCCACCTGGACATCAAGCCATTAACCACCACCCTCTGGATGAGACCATCCAACCAATTCCTTATCCACTGAACAGTCCACCCATCAAATCCATCTCTCTCCAACTTGGTAAGGAGGATGTTGTGGGCGACCCTATAAAAGGCCTTGCAGAAGTCCAGATAGATGACATCCATAGCTCTTCCCTTGTCCACTGATGTAGTCACTCCATCATAGCAGGCCACA
This sequence comes from Ceryle rudis, assembly GCA_033439905.1. NCBI lineage: Eukaryota > Metazoa > Chordata > Aves > Coraciiformes > Cerylidae > Ceryle > Ceryle rudis. Next base: position 22,180 of record JAAGNO010012755.1, on the reverse strand, counting down.
AGGCTGGTCAGGCAGGACTTGCCCTTGGTGAAACCATGCTGGCTGTCTTGAATCAACTCCCTGTCCTCCATTTGCCTTAGCATAGCTTCTAGAAGGATCTGTTCCATGATCTTCCCAGGCACAAAGGTGAGGCTGACAAGTCAGTAGATCCCAGGATCCTTCTTTCTGCCCTTTTTGAAGATGGCTGCAATAATTCAACTCACCTGTGTACCATGCTTCTCTCTGAGGAGTTAATTCAATAATAGTAGGACACTAACAGACAATTAATGTTGGAAAAAATGACAAAAGTATGGAAACTCTGATGCGGTGGGCTTCTTTCCTCCCACAGTTAAAAATCTACTTTTCCTTTTATTTTTCCTTCTGCAATACAGCTCCGCCTGACATCCTGCCTTTGACATTTTCATAGATGAAAGGTATTTTCTATTCTGACATGATTTGCTCATGTATTCTTTCAAAACTCGCTGAGCCCAGTTGTACCACAGTAGTCTCTGTGCACTACAGGTGGATTGTCCTCTGCTCAATTTAACATCCAAGTCCTTAGCTAGTTTCTGTGTTCAACACTGCATGCTTGAAAGTTCCCATTGTGCTGGGAAAATAAAGACATCTGTCTGCCATGGTAAGAAAAGGGGTTGATGAGCAGGATTTTGTGGTGGCCATCTAAGGACTCTAGCCCTTAGAAATCAAGAGCAAAAACATTCAAGTTCTCAGCCTTAATGCCCTTAGAAATCTCACATGAACTTCATAGTATTGTTATATACCTTGTAACTCTTTGGAAGCAAGACTTTTAAAAGCTTCTAGTTAAACTGGAATCAAACTTTTAATCTAATTAGTGGATAAAGAAAAGATATAACAAATAATAAACTTCATGCCTTTAAGAAGGCTTTTAATTTTCATATGAGATAGGGACTGATAGATGAAACTGAATGTTGGACAAGATTCCAAAACGAAATGATGAATATACTTCTAATGCAAATAAGCCAGACATCAACAAGTGGTAAACAGGGAGAATAGAATGGGGGAAGTACTAAGGAAGAAACATAGGAAATCAAGCTTTTCAGTCTGTGACACCACTGAGCACACTTAGAATACCGAGCAAGGTCATACCTGTATATGCAGGTGAATAACACACACATACACTAACACTTTTTTTCAGATTTTGCTTTATTTCAAATAATAATTTTTTCATTTTTTTCGGTCTGTATGACAAATAGCTTCATTCCTGTAAAATACCGTTGGCTTTGCTTATGCTGGTTTGTGTGTGGTGCATGGTGACACTTAAATCTTTGAAGAGCTTCAGGAGTAAAGCCAAATTGAACACATGCTTTTTATGCTAGGTTCAGAAAATCACTTCATTCCAGTCACTCATTCAATAGTTTAAAAGAAATGGCATTGGATTGAAGAACGCTCTTGTAAGATTAAAAGTACTGTTGTTTTTTATCTTATCTTTTAAAATTAAATCCTGTTATAATTCAAGTGGATTGAAATAGATGAATCTTGGGCTAATCTGCTAAAAATATATAGATAAGTGGAGACAATTCTAATGTCAGTTCAGTTTACAGTTTCAAGCCAGCTCCCATTAGTATTCAATAAGTAAATCCACAGGAAGGGACATAGAGGTTCTGACACTTGGTGCTCCCAGGCTGCAAAGTCAGATGTTAAAATGAAATTCAAGAGCCGCTTAAGGTCCTTAAATTGCTTCAGAGGAAATGAGGGCTGTCACTTCCCTTGGGTTTATAATACAGCACCTGTGAGAGTTTTTTGAAGACAGCTGGTAGAAAACACCAGAGAAAGAGCTGCATCTGAGAATTCCTCCCATTAGGTCTGTCTGTGAAACTGGTGTTCAGAAACAGAAACTACTTCCAGTGCTCATACACCTGAGCTGTGCAAGTGGGTGCAGGAAACTGGATCACTCTTTTCTTTAAAACAGACACTGGATGTGCTTCCACACTGACCTCTTCCATAAAACGTTCTGTATTTGTTCAGAACAAAGTATGTCTATAAGACAGGCATATTCATATCGTATTCCAGTTTTCTGCTACTGGGATAACTTTTATTTCAGATGAGAAGGACAAGCAAACAAATCTTAGAGATATGCCGTATACAAGCATTTCCAGCTGTCCACAGTGTAACTGAACAAAGTATAATAATAACACCGAAGGATGTAGAATCAAGAATTTAGTCATACTTGCATATACAACAGGTGTAAATTAAATAAATAGATAAATTAAGCCTCAAATAAACAACACTTCAGACAAAGGTAGGGAGCACAATTAATATGACAGATGATAGACATAGAGAAAACTTGTTCACAGCACCAGCAAAGAAGAAAGCCTTCTACAGTGAAAATGTTTTATAGCTTTCTCCTAAGGTATGCAAAAAGATTTGGGTGTAGCCACCTCTCCAGGTTCAAAGGAAAGCTTTGAAGTGCAGCTTGTTAAGTTGAAAGGAAATTGAAAAGCTATCTATCAAGGAATGCTGAGCTTCATTAGATATTGTATATGGTAGTAAAATGGGTAGAAAATGAAAGGAGGAATCAGGATGTTAATGGTTAAATGAATGGGTTGTCTGCACTAGCAAATGGTGACTGACCATTAAAAATGATTAATCAAAGCAATAACATAGGAAAGCAATCAGAAATCAAAGAAAGGTTATGAGAAGGCAAGTTTTTCAGTCACAGTGTTATAAAGGACATTGGAGTGAAGGTCCCTACAGGATGTGGGACTCAGTGGCAAAAAAGGCAGAAGTGAGTGCACACTGAACTCCAAAGACTGTATTCAGCAGCAATTTGTTTTTCATGGAGGCATAGCTCAGAAGAATGATTGTGAGGTTCAATGCCTTTCATTGTGAAGATTATCTTCATAATTGTACTCACAGAGTGCAATAACCAGCACTTTTGTGACCTCCTTCAGTTTGTTTCCATACTTCCTTCACAATTTCCATTTCTTTGGTGGCTCCATTTCTTCTTGTTCGTGTATTAACAGTTGTTCTTTCCTTTCATTTTTCTTCTGTTGCAGTGCAAATATTTCTAATGAAACAGAGGTGTTGAAGTGTAAAATCTGCATGTCATACCTCTCCCAAGGAACTCTCTACATCCTGGCTGGATTTAACACAAACCAGTGGATATTTTTTTGCAACATCTATTATCATCTGTCATGGTTTAGGGTCAGGGCGGCCCCTTAGACCTAACAGACGCTCTCTGTTAACCCCCCTCCCTCCCCAAAGGGGAGGAGAAAAGGAATAAGGGAGAGAGACTTAGTGATTAGAAAAAGGAAACTAGAGAAAACTTTAATGATGATAATAATAATATAGAATACGTACAAATATATACAAAACCAGTATCGAACCCAACCCCCCGATGGTAACTACATCACCGTCACCACTGATGTTGTAGAGCAGGCACTGGGGGTTCCAGACCAGGCCCTGCAGCAGACGGGAGCTGTGTTCAGGAGCTGGATTCTGCTACCGGATTCAGGAACACAGGATCGAAGGCAGAATGGACAGAGTCCTCCTTGGAT
>JAAGNO010012755.1:0-18565 GCA_033439905.1 Ceryle rudis | reverse complement strand
AAAGCCTTGCTAAGGTCAAGATAGACTACATCCACTGGTCTCCCTGCATCTATCCATCCAGTTACAATATCACAGAAAGCTATTAGATAATACACATGAGAAGGTGAAGAGAGAATGATATTTCCCGTTACTGAAAATCAAGTATCGGTATATACTAAAGGAAACTTGCCTGAAACCTAAATATAAACATGTAAGTTTAATATATCTAATAGCATTATATAAGACTTTTTCAACATTATGGTGGCTTAGCCAGACACAGCTTTTCAGGATTGAACACTCTGATGTCCAAAGGGGCAAAGCAAGATAGATGAAGTTGCATATGAAAGGGATACAAGTAACAGAAGCTGCCAGGCAGGCAAAAAGATAAACAGAAACCTGATCACCTGGACCTCGGGCAACCAGCACCCTACAAGGCCCGCAGTCATCAGAGCTAAACATAGTCACTAGTCCATTACTCAAATCATGACTGTTCTCACTCTGAACCTTCCAATTTTCTACCCCATCTCACTGCAGGGGGAGTGAGTGAGCAGCTGGGTGGGGCTGAGATGCTCATCATGGTTAAACAACAGCCATCCATTTTACTATTTGGCACTTGTTATAGAATTTGCCAGTGACACAGTATACATTTAAATCTTACTTTCTTTATAGCTTATAAATCATTGTGAAAGAGTTTAGAAAATTTCTTTTGAATGTGTTGTTAAAAGTATGTTGAAATCCCTATATTTCAGTTTCCTGACCCTTTCCAATGGAAATACTCTACTCTTCTGTGTATATTTATGAGAAATCACAAAATACTTGTTTGTATCAACCTGTGAGATTCAGCTTAGGGAATGGTATTCCAAAGCAGTGTTCATTGTTTTTTTGGTTTGGTTTGGTTTGTTTTTTGTCTAGACACCATTTAACAAATTTTAATTTCTCTCTTTGGAGAAATTTTGGCAGGATGACAATGCAAACAATCAAATAAGAAGCATGCAATACTGCCAAAGCATAGGCACAACCCTCCTCATCCAACCACCCCACCCCCCCCAACCACACAGAGTTCCCTGAAGTACCTGTAAGCTGTAAGGAGTGATGAAAGAACTTGAACATTTCTCCAGCTATAGATGACGTACCAGAGATATGTGTGGCATAAAACATGGAAGAGTAACTTCACAGTTTTTTTTCTGCAGGGTAGTGAGAGATCACCACTTAAGAGGGTCAATGGTATCTAGTAGTCCAAATGTATGGTAATGCTGTCTTTTTAATAATTTCCTCTGTTTGGGATACAGAACAAGAGATAGCTTCCACTACAGGCTGAAAGTTCAAATTTTTGCGGTATGCTGGAGGGTCATCTTCAATGACTATTCACTTTAGGGGAAAAGAAAAACCAGAAGACTTCAAGCACAAGAAAAAATGGTAAAATTTATTTTTAAAAGTATTTAATAAACTGTATTATTTCAACCTATTTAGGTTGAAAATTCAGAGTACAGAAAAGGAGGAAAAATCTCTAAGTGGCAACTTTTGGCATTTTTGTAACAAAACAGTCTATCAAAAATAAGGTGCCATATTCCTTTCCCAAAATAACCTAGCTTCGTTCAGTATAAAGCAATGCATATTTAAAGAAATTAAAATTAAGATTGCATGGACAAATGAAGTCCTGAATTTTGCTTGTTTGTGTGCATTATTTTTTTTTCCTGTATACAATGAATTTGTATATAAAACCACAGATGGATTGTCACCTTTGAGGTCATACCCATGGAGATTTGCTCCCTGATGTTATGATACAATACAGCAACACATCTTTCTGCTCATATTCCATCATGGGAAAGAAGGACATAGTGAAAGACTGCCATTATATGTTTAAGCAAACACAAAATACATGCCAAATATTATTCCATGATGTAGGATGTATAACAATTAAAATCTCTATTAATCACATGCAAGTTAAAAATAGTTGTTCAAAGAAATAATTGTAAGATAATTATGACCTCTTTGAAGATGTCTTTAAAATCCTTCAATGAATTAAAATTCTTCAATCCTTCAACTTTCTGTAATTATTCATCAAAGTGAACAACCATTTGGTTTTAGATTACTGAGAACCCAAAGTGTTTTATTTGGAAAAGGTAATTAAGACAAATATCGCTGATTAGCTCAGCTTTGGGAAAAAGAATTATGAGGTTTAAATTCTTATAGGACTTTGTGTATTTAAAGAGTATGATTGAAAAATGGAAAATTGCACCATGATGAGTTAGAAATATCAGGGTTTTTAAATAATGTATGAAGCAAACATTCAAAGACATTTAAATTTCTTTTTTTTCAATACCAATTTTAAATTATTTTGAAAAAATATTCCCAGGCTGCTAACTTCAGACAGTGCCGTTAGTTAGAAGTACTGAACTGAAAAGTAAAATCACTGAACAGAATTAATTCTGTTCTCACTCAAACCAGGACATCATCCCATCTTCTATTTTATCCAGTTTATAGCCATTTTACTTCCAGTAAAAAGGGACAAGTTTTGAGAAGCTGTACACTGTAAAATTTCTACCACTGAGTAGTGCTGTTTTAGCAGTTGTTTCTGCACAGCTAAAATGTATTAAAGATTGAAACTGCAGCTTCACTGCACTTAACATATTTAGAAGTAAGCTAATACCTTCTGAATTCAAACTTCCGTCTTGTGTGTTGAAAACAGAAAGTGATTTAGAGACACACACTTAGAATCTTGAGAAATCCTGTATAGCATTTGTGAATCCTCCTAGTAGTATTGGTAGGTAATTGTGGGGAGGTCTCCATTTTACAGACACGGAGCAGGTTCCCAGTCAATGTTTCATTCAAAGTGGTAAAATAAACAGGATCAAGAAGGGTGTTTCACAGCTTGAAAACAATTTTGCCCAGTTTCTGAAGCAAACTTGTATTTTGCTTAAACTTCCATTTCCCTTTACAGTGGAAAAGGAGACGCAATCCATATGGTTAGTAAAGCCTTTAGATGATATTATTAGAATAGCAGTTCATTTTGCCTGGCTGCTTCAAATAAACTGTTACGTCTTTAAATATATTTATTCTAAATACTGTTATTAACAATGTACATTAATTCAGGGAAGTGTTTATTCTACCATAAAAGCTAAGAAATAGTATTAGAAATATCTGTGTTAATATATTACTTAACTAAATGCTTTTCATGTTTGGGATTAGATTGGATTCAATGTTCTGTGGGACAATTAAGGATCGATGCAAAATCAAAACAGTGTATTAATGGGGCTTCCACACGGAGCACTTACCTGTACTTTAACATTACAATTTGTGAGAAGATAAAATCTTTTTAAAAGCCTTTTAAGGTTGCTTAATCATTTACATGATTAAGCCTATAAAATAAATTATAAAGCGAACAAGCTACTATGTATTGTCAACTGATCTCAGAACTTTGTAGTTTCCTTTAGACAGAAACAGAGAAAAGCTACAAATTTATCAGTCACTAGGGACCTCTATGAGATCAGGTCAGGTAGACATTACTTTAACTCAGTAGTTCATGTATGACATGTAGGCTGTGTTATCTTACCTTGCAAGGAAGATCATCTCTAAATCTTTGGAAAGAACTAAATAGTGGGAGGTGGTACCACTCATTATAACAACTTGAAAAATGTACCTTGCAAATGTTTGGCTATTTTCAGTAGGTTTAGTTGTATAACCAGAGATTAAGAAGACATTTGTTGTGCTCTGTTCACTCAAATGCATTTCAAGCAGAGTTCTTGTCATTTATTTTCACATGTAAGCCTAAGTCTGCTTTTCCAAAGTTATTGCTTTCTTTTTATTAGTAAATTTTGTTACACAGTATTCAAGAAGGTAAAACTGAAGGACCTTGAAGAGAGCAAAAGGGCACACAGCACCATTCCAAAGACACAAGCTACTGGCCACATGGAAAACGTTAAGTTCTTACCTTTGGCTATATGGATCACCTTTTGCTGCTTTTTTTACACAGACCCCTAGGAAACGCCACCTCTATGAACAGAGTTAAAAGTCTGTGAGAAAAGTTAAAGAAAGTCTATAGAAAACATGTTCTTTGACTCGTCCCCTGTTTATGCTGAGATGATTTAAACTGTCAGGAGGATCTATTCCACAGGATTCTCTCCTAGGTCTAACCTTTTCTCAATCTGTATCTACCCTGCCACCTATATAAAATAATTCTTTTAATGTATTTAAACAGGTTCTTCCACAGAATATGCCCAATCTTCAAAAAGATAACTGAAATTTCAGCTTGCCATTCTTCTTCCCCTTTGTCTGAAATCTGGGGCATCATCTCTGCATTTCTCTGCACTGTATGATATCCTAGCAAACTTTTTAATGCTCTAAAATAATACAGATAATCTGTCTGGATTTTTCCCTGAGATCCCAGTTCTGAGATTGCTCTTGTCCTATTTTTGGAAGCTGAAGCAGGATAGCAGCCTCTTAACATTTATTCAAAGAAGGTGAAGTGACAGTCAAATAATTTTTACATTGTAGTTTTCTGGGTTTTGCAGAACAGAAATATAACGAATTCCATAGATTTTTTCTCCTCTCACTCAGCACTAAGTAGTATGTAACAATATCAGTAAATCATCTCTACAGAAAACAAATAGAAACGGCTCAGAGCTGATGGATTCAGAGTACCTCTGAAGGTATTCTTTCCAAGAGTAGAAGCAAGTAGGGGTTTGCACAGCCATTGTTTATATTTTACCTGTTTTCTAAGGGTTATGATTTAAAAACTCACTAAGGTGATCTTTTTCCTTTGAGCTTTTAATCCTCATGGACTATGTTAGCCTTTTGCTATGCTGTGTGCTGATAGATGCAGAGGTGACCCAGTACTCTAATTAATTTTCATGAGCAAACCCTTAGAACTCTTCAGCAGAACATACTAGGAGAAAATACATAAAGATTAAGAATGCTTTAGGAGAACTATAACCCACAAAATAAAATTAAGAGATCACTTTATTGTCTGTGAGCCACAACTCAGAAATGTTCGTATGATCATAGGGTTTTAAAAAAATCTATGATTTATTGATATTCAGATGATTTTGTTGAAAAGATCTATTGAAGGATGAAAGCTGTTCTTTCAAAAGCAAAGTAATTAGTAGCTTTTTATTTCTCAGACAACATTTGGAACCTTGCAAACACTTGTTCTAGGATTAAAATATCAGCATCCTTAAAAAAGAACCATATAGCATTTCTGTTAAATTCGTTATATCCCCCTTTTTTTATTCCTTTGTAACTTGCCAGTTTTTCACAGATCATCAGATATGAAACAATTATCTTCAAAATAGTTTTAAGTTAGTTTTATTTTTGCAATATTTTCTTCAGGAACAAAATATACCTTTGGAATTTTGTGAAACTGAGCTAATGAACTGATCTTTCTAAAATAGTTTCTTATGACAAAGTTAAGAGGACACCATCAAATGTAATAAATAAATAAATAATCAATTGAAGGACCAAACATTTATAAATTATGCAAAATTTGAGTCTTGCTGTTCTGTTTTACTTCTGAGTGATTAGGTAATAAGTTTACACCTTTTTAAAGACTTTTTTAGTCAAAACTTTACTGAAAATTTGAAGTATCCATTTTTACATGTAAGGTTCTGTCCTGGGTTCAGTTGCAGTTAATTATCAGAAACAAGTGCTGGCCCAAGCAGCTAGGAAGAGCTGCAGCTGGGAAGGGCCACAGCCAGATAAACAACCAAAGCAGCCAATGGGATAGTTGGTACCATACTGAGTCATGCCCCTATATAAGGGGAAGGCTGGGAGAGAGTGGCTTTACCTGTTTGCAAATTGCTTCTGTGTGTAGCTTCAGTGTGGTTGTAGGAAAGTGGATATCTCTGGCAACAAGTAGAGCCTTCCCCCCACCCCCCGCCTTTTTTTTTTTTTATATTACTTTGTATGGTATTTGTTAGAACTCTCATTAATACTCTTTTTAATTCTCTCTTTGTGTTGTTTTATTATACTGTCCTTATCTTAACCCCCAAGGTCTCACCTTTTTTTCTTTCTCCCGATTGTTCTTTCCATCCCACAGGAGGGGGTATGGAAAGGCAGGGGGAACAGTGGTTGAGAGGCTGTGTGGTGTTTAGCTGCTGAAGACATTAAACCATGACAGGTTCTCTCAACAAATACTGAAGTACAGCACTGAACTGACAGATGTTTAAGTAGAGATAGAACTGCAAATGCCTAGTGGGGTGCTGTCTACCCTGACAGATACTGGTTTTGCAATGTTGTACATGTTAAACTGTTCATACTAATAGGAGGTACTCTTGAAGCCAGGTCTGCAGTTGCCATTGCATTTTGTAATAGAAAAGCCTAAGTTGCCACTGTTAAGGGGAAGCTGTGAATAGCATGATGTATTAAATCACGAGGAATTTCTAGCTAATATAGATATTTTGTTTGTCTGCATACATTTTTCTTTTACAGCAAAAAAAGGTAATAAAATACATTTTAGTGAGCTTGCTGTATGACAAACTTAAGATTCTTCTCACAGGGAGGTAGATGCCAGTTTTCAATGAAATTTAATAAGTGTTCTTATGTCTCATTTCTTTAGAAAATCAGTTTTCTAGCACCATGTTTACACTGGAGAAATTACTATGGCAAAAAAAATTACATCCATTCAGCTGAATGAAATGCCCTTTGCCCAAGATAACCATTGCAGGCTAGTTTCATAATTTGTGAAGGAAATCACTGATTATTGCTCCAGTCCATCCCAGACAGACCAAAGCAGTCTGGCTGCGTCCCTGTGTACAAGTGTTGTGGCATAGTGGGAGTGGATCTGCAAAGTAAAACTGTTGGTGCAGAGAACCTGAAATCTGGACCATGCAGAGCTTCAGGTTTTCGCTACCACATTGCTCAGTCCTATGCCCTGAACTTCATTAACAGCCCAAGTGCCCTGGCTGATGTGGTCCAAAACCACTCTCAACGTGTGAGAGTGAGCAATAAGTGGGGATGGTCAGGAGAATCTGTTCAAAAGTACTTTGCTGATCTGAGCAATAATGCCAATGTATCCCATAAATCATTTGTAGGATATCCACTCTGACAGATGGCATCTTTGAAGTGCTTTCTGCCTCCCATATGGCCCTCTCCATGAATCACCAGCAGTGGATCTGCTTCAGGTTCTTTCCTGAATAGAGCACGAAAAAATGGAAGGAAACCATGCATTATCAGTGCAACACCTCAGAGACATTCCTGATCTTTGTGAAATGCTGCAATTCCCCAGTTTGTCTCATCCCCCATAGATGAAGTCACCTTGCATGACAGCACTGTGAGTGTGGTTGGATAGTGCTAATGGGTCAGGCAGAAATCTTATTTCTGTGGTGAAGTAACATGATGCTTGTAGTACTTTAAATTGTTTCAGTTGATAGTGGCAATTTATACCCTGAGCATCATCAAAGGTGATTTCAGCACACTTTATCTCATTTTAACTGAGGTGAAAAACCTGCATATTTTAGATTGTGATGGGCAAGTTGTTGTTCTTTTAAGATAAGTAGCAAGGTCTTAAATGTCTGCTGATCTCACATTAGAGCGGAAAGCAGTTTTTCTGCTTTTAAGAACTGAAAAATGTTCTCTTTCCTAAAAACGGAAGATTAAGATTTTGATCAAAGTTTGCTGGGAATGTGGATATAATGAATATTATGCAAATTCTGAAATGTCATTTCATGGAAAAATTATTTCTCAATTTACACTCTTCCATAGATATTAATGTAGTAATATATAAGCTTGGAATTCTGAACTACTGAGTTTTCCATTATAAACAGAAGATTGTCTCAAACCTTTCAAATACACAGATTTTTTTTTTCTATTTTTTCCTCTTTATTCTTTGCAGAAGTCTAAAATTTGAGTACTGTGAGTATGAGGTTTCTACAGATTAACGTAACTTTACCGGGTATGGGATCACCCGAGTGACTTCAATAAAGGATTTTTCATTTAGAATATAAATTTCCTTTTTATGAATTTCCCTTGTAAACCATAACAATTAAGTCTTATGTCCGTGGAAGACATGAACTATTTTACCACATCAGCTTACCTGAATTTCTGCTGATTAAGGGCAGAATTTATCCTCTTAGAATATGCGTATATAAGAAATATATAGGGAAGAAAAACATTTAATTAGATGTAGGTACGAACAGAAAAAAAAATATTTAGAGAAGTGTTTCGTGGTAGAAGTAGCTTCATCTGTGAAACAAAATGCTGCTGGTATCTTTGCAAATACAGTATTGTGAAAATGAAAAAATACTCTAACCCACAAAAAAATCCTAGCATAAACTGTGCTGAAGAGCTTCAGATGTCAGTATCCGATCTTGAGAGTTTTTGCAAAATACAGGAAAATGTATTTGAAAGTGGTTCTTTTTTTGTCTTTTTGTGAACTGGAAAAAAGCTGAAAGAGTAAATGAATCTTTTTTTTTTTTTATTACAGCAATAGCAATATTACTTCATAAGACAGCTTTTAAAGAAAGAAATACAATACAGGAGAAGGAGGAGCTATAGTTATGAGAAGTTTAATGTCATCATAAATGTGCTAAACTATTGACCGTCTGCTCTTATATGTGGTCTTTTTGTTTTCCAGAGAGTTTTTTTAAATCATTTATTACTTGTTTGAAGAAGTTAATGAACAGCGTGAAAAGGGGACGCTTTTGTTCTTTCCTTTTTTACCTTCCATAATGATGTTTACTGTCTGGCACAATGATTATTCAATTTTTCTGTGAAGTTCACCACCTTCTGTGGCTGATTAAATTCCTGTTTGGTTTCCCTGCCAAATCTGCTGGATTAAATTAACAAACTCTGTCTGCTTTAGTGGGAATGACCTGCACTGACCTTCATCTTGTACAAAATAATAATCTTTTCAGTGATTTATTGATTCAGTGCTCTTTATCTTCTTTTAAAGAAATGTGCAATAGAAATGTTTGCAATACCTTGCCTGAATTTGCGGACATGCTCTGCTTATTTTATGATGCTAGAGATTTGACTTTGGTCCTTGATATGTAATAGTTTTGCACACTCTGCTTTTATTAACATTTATTTTTCTTCAGGAGGTTCATTGGACCTTGATTACATTAAGGACAAAACTTCACATGATCCTTCAATCTATAATAGGTCCCAGTCTTGAAAATTATCCACATCAAAGGACCAATTTAGGAAGATTAAAAATGTTCTTTTTTTTTCTAAAGTAAATTTAGTGTTTGCCAAATTACTTCCTTAATTAATTTGTTTTGTTGTTGCCATTCAGGTAGTGAGGAAACTGTAGAGAAATTATATTAGAAGCAAATATGAAAATTATATAAACTACATTGAGTGTAAGAATCTTGAGTATTTAATTCTAGTTCCACAACTTGACTTCATAACCACTAAGTGCAGAAACTAAGTTCAGAAAAACTAAGTCTAGAAAAATAATAAGTACAAACTCTCCTTTCTTATTTGCAGGATAGATATAGACTGAGTTGTTTCACAGTCCTTGCATTCTATGTGTGTATTCCGAATGGTACCTCAAACAATGAAATCTGATGGCCACCACCAAGGCAGTACTTGTGATCTGCTGTGGAAAACAGTGCTCTAATAGCACAGATAGTTTCAGCTAACATTTGTGGAATAAAGAAAAAGAAAAGCTGTTGAAAACAAAGAACATGTCCAAGTTGAAATAGAATGAGTGCTAGATCTTTAGGTACAGTTTGGATAGCTTCCTCCTTAGAGATTATTGCTAAATACTCACTGCCTATTGTATTGTCTTAAATGGCACCATATTTCTAGAAAGGAGTGGTCAGTATGGGCAGGTGTGAAAGATTGCCCATCAGGAAAGAATCTACATTTCTCTCCTGAGATGTTAAAGATATTTTCCAGCTGCAACCATACCAGTTTTGTAGTTTATATTGAACCCAATGGAGCTCATGTAGTATAACCCACAGCTTTTCAGCTGCTCCAACACAGATCATTTTGTCATTCATGAAAAAAGATTCCATGTCCGTATTTTACAGCCTTTGCAGACAGCATGGTTATAGACAGCTTGACAGTCAAAGATATGGAATTGCAGTAAAAGTTTTGTGTCTGTCTGGCTAAACGGTGAGTTCTTGAGGTCTGGACTGATGAACTAGGTATAGACATGCTTATGGTACAGACAGATGCCTGGATTCAGGTTTGCACTTTCTATGATGCAGAAGACAACTGTGAAAAATGATCAAGACAAATGGGTTGTCATTACTGTGATCATTTTACATTAGAGCTAAATGTTGTCTCGGCTCTCTTGCATTATTTATGCATTGGAACTCTTGTGTAATGACAGTACCATTAAAAAAGCACCTTCCCCTTATATAAAGGGCTGAATACCTAGCGACTTCTGAAAACTTTTTTGCTAGCCATTATTTTTATGGTTTTGGTATCAAAATTCATCCTTTTGGCTATATTTGAGTTTAATATGAGCACTCCATTTGTGCTTTTGCAAGATGTGACATTTCATCCTCTAACAATGCCTGGGGTTTTTGTCTTTAAGTTGTGTTATACAGCCATACTATGTTATGGCTTGTGCTTTATGGTCTTCAGTACTGGACCAAAATTTTTATGCTGTACTGTTAAGGTTTCTGTAGGCGATCCTGAATAGATATATGACAATCAGGTGTTTTGTTATTTGACTATGCTTTTTTTAACAATATGTTTCCAAACATTCTCTAACATTCTTACTCAAAAACAACACTTACAGTTGCGATACAAGCTCAGGTTTTCTCTTAAAGTAAAATGGTACGTAGGGGAAAAGCTGCCCTTAAAGGGGCATTTGTCAAACAATGTGTGAAAAGACATAGCTTTAAAGACATCCTGCTATGAAATTATCTAGTTATTAAATGTAGACTGGGAACTGGGCATCTGTGATAATGGTGCAGCCTTGTGCATGTGGAAGGCAGAGGATTTTAGCTTACTTGTTCAAGCCTATAAGCCAGTGCTGGAAGTACAAGAAAGGTGACAGCATGGTAGTCTTGCTGTCCACGTGAGTTGGGAGCTATCATTTGAGTAGCAGTATGGTAGTCTGACACTTTAGCTGGACATTTCAGTGGTCCCTGATGAGGACTTTCAGATTTCATGATCCATTGCTCTAGTCTTTTGAGGAATAGCTGGCAGATATTCAGAAAGTCAGTCTCATGGATATGGGTCCTCTATAATGTATGTGGTAACTCTTACCTGAAGAGGGTCCCCACGGGAAGCTGGCTGAGTAATGACAATCACACCAATATGGCTACATACCGTTCTCGTTTATTGCTTCACAAGTGCGTGTATATATAGTCTGCCAGGCCATCTCTGCGCACATCTAAAGTTTTCTATTGGTTAGCAACTATGTGCTACGTGTCCTAAGCCTTATGCAGATTGGTTAACTATAACTGGCTACATACTAAGGGCACGCCTCCTTTGAGGTTAACCCATTCTATTCAAGTTCTGTGTTTTCTCTTGCTTAATATCTCATACTCTTCAAGCCTTAAGTCAGGGTTTTCCAATCCTTCAAGGGCCACTGCGTGTCCTTGATCATCAAGGAATTCCTCTACACTTACCAATGGCATTCTGGAATTTCAGCTCTGAAGCCAATAATTCAGGCCTTTCAGATACCTTTGGTGAATCATAAATGCACAATGGCGGTAGTGGAAATTTTGCTTAAAGAGTCAAAAGGACTATGGATCCAGAAAAACTGAGACACTGTGGAAGCAGTAAGCATTGCTTCATTATTTTCTATTTATTTTCAACTTTCTCTACTGTCAAGTTTGCTGTGGGGAAGATATTTTTATTTTATTGCATTGGCTATCATTTCACTTTTAAAAATATTTACTACTGCTGTCTTCATTTGTAGATCTCAAAGCCCTTCACTTGAATGTTGTTTTCCCCTTTAGACAGATGGGAAAACTTTAAAAAAAGCTTGCATTTATGCATGGCTTTGGAGTGGATATTTTTCCTTTGTTGTAAGGAGGAAATTTTTAAAAATTTGCTTTGTTGACACCACTGCAATATTAAACTATCTAAGCTATTTCAGTAAATCGGTTCTTTGGTTTATCCCAGTTGCACAGCTTCAGCAAATCCTTTTTATGTGAAACTTAACAGAAAAATGGTTGCAATACATTTCAAGCAAGAGACAAGATGAGCACTTAGAGACATCTTCTTAAATGACCAATTGATTTGTTGGTTACACTGATGAAGGACAGTGTCCTCTAGTAGAGAGAGATGAGGTAACCACATAATACGCTGATATCAGTGTTTTTGTGTTATCATTGTCTGTGCACACTGATAAGAACCAGTATGGACATCTAAACCATACTTTAGTCCCTGTATTGATTGCTGGTTCTCAAACCAGCCCTGTTATGAACTGGTCATTGATCACTTCACAGTGAATGAACATCCCCAGACTTGGTGCTATGACTAGTCTGTAATGAGGGTCTTTTCAGATTAAAAAACCCACATGTAAGATGAAAACAAAAATAAGGGCTACATTTTTCTAGCTGTATATATGTGAGAAGCAGGATATTATCTACAGTTCATGGTGTTTACTGCATACACACTGTCTGTTGTGACACACTGTCTGCACCTGAACAAGTGCCTCTGCAAAACCATTTGGTTTTCTTAAGCTAGTACACCTAGGAGAAAATAGCTGTCAGTGCACTCTCTAGGACACATTCCTGTGTATTAGAGCACTAACAGAAGTCACTACTGTGCTCAAATTAAAATTCGGTGGGGCCCAAAGGCTGCAGCTCTGGGGCTGAGCATCAGGTCTCATTTTAAAATTATGGTTGCCTGTGTTCTGTAGCATTCCACGCTGCTTTGCTTGTTTTAAGTTTTATATAAAATGATTATTTTGAAAGCACATAAAGTATACAACCATATTTTACTGATGTTAGCTTTTACTTTCAAGAGGGTCTCAATTTCCTCCAGTACATTTGGCAACTGAAACAGATTAGTTTTATTTGCTTTATATATGAAAATAAATGGACAAAAATTTTTCTGAATTGACTGTCTGAGACTTGGTATGTATTGAGTTTTCTAGTTATATGCCCTGTTTTTATCAGCTACACTCTAGCAGTTGCTTTGGAGTTTGGAGGGAAAGCTTGAGTAAGTGGTGCTTTTGAAAACCATTAATTCTTGACAAGTTACTAAATGGTCTGATTTTTGAGTGCCTTACTGCTGTAAATATTTCTGCTAATTTTGGTGGGAACAGGTAGCTGTTTGGAGCTATCACTTTAAACTTCATTCTTAATGTAATGTGGCATTTCTTTGCATGTCTTCTCCCTAAGTGTTTTGATAGTTTTATCTCAAATTATCCAGGTGCTGGTTTACTAACCTTTTGCAGTCACTACAGACAAGAGAATTCACATGATTATTTGGCAAGTAAGGATGTTATCCCATATGAAAGCTGCTGAAATCACTGTGGAACTTCTTTAAAATGTAAAAATAATTTCAAATTGTAAAATAGATCTGGTTTTATAAGGTTATCTGGACTTTATGTGTTAACTAGTCAAAAAACTAACCAAATTTTCATATCTGATTGATCTCTGGTAGCCTTTGGGGAAAACCAGGTTCCTCCACAGAGAGTATCAGATCTTAAAGTGTTTTGAGGTGTCTTAGTGACATGGGATGGATTTGGGCAATGCATCTGTATGCAGACTGCGTGACTCTTGTGACCTTAGTCTGGAAGGAATCCTGCAATAAGCAACAGAAAAAGGTTAATAACAATGGTTATTATCTTGAGTGTGTTCTTCCTTATTAATTTTTTATAGAGGCAGAAATCAATTCTTTCCTTATTTTAAAATATCATCACTGTCTCTAAAAAAATAAATATCATGACACAATGATGAAACAGGCATCCTTTCACCTGAGAGATACTTGCACTTTCAGTGGGTAGGGGCTGTTCCACATTACATTAGTGAATGATGAATTGCAGTTTCCTGTATGAAAGATTCATTGACTTCAACTTTGTCTCCCTATCAGCAGGCAGAAGATAGGCTATCTCTGTCAGTAGTGTGTGATATAAGTGACAGGATGCCAGATACATGGTCTTGGGAAGAATTTTCCTTCTCCTGCTGTGAATCATGGAGGCCTGAACAGCATTTTTTTTCTATACACTGTGACTAAGGGCATTCACACTGCTTAGAGGTAGGCATATAAAACAGGTAGATAAGCAAGGAAGCAGAACTTCTCAGGCTTCCTGTGTAGTCAGAGGAAAGAATTGCAGCCAAGGAGGAATTAGGTGATTTGAGGAATACTTGGCAAGAATCTGCCCCTCTCTAGTGACTGCCAAGGGGAACCAGCTTCTGAAATATACTTTAGCACTTCAGCTAAGAGCTTACACTTAGGTAAGGGGCATAATGCACCTGATTGCTCTGTAACACAAAATCTGATCAGGAGTGACCATGTCCTTAATGGTTATGACATTTCTCACTAAGAGGAATTTAATAAGCTTCTTCAGACTTATAGTACAGGACCTTGCCCTCTCTGCACTGACTCCTTTGACTTTGAGAACCTGCACTGCTTGCTTCTGGCCCTGGCTGGAACACTCTATGCCATCATGTGAAGAGGTAATTCTTAGACAAGGGGTAACTCTTGGAGAAGTCACTCCACATGGCTGCTTTCTTGTTTCTCTGGGTACACACAGCAGGGGGTGCCACAGGGACAGTACCACTTATTACATTGAGTGAATAATAAAAAAAAAAAGGGTGTTAGACTTTAAAAATTAAAATTAATCACAAGGATTAAAGCTGTTCTTGATTTGCCACCTCATTCAGTTGTCAGAGGTCTCAAGCTTTTCTTTGCCACTGGATGAGCTGGATAGAAGTGATATTTTTAAATAAATCCCAAGTTTCTCATATCATTGCATGACCCTTGGAGAACCTACCTCTTGAAGCTGAGTCAGTAAGACTTCAGGGTTGCTCTCCCTACCAAAGAATGGCAATCAAACCAGGAATCGGTCAAAATATGCTTACCTAGAACATGGAGAAAAGTTACTAAGGATAAAATTGACTTTTTTTCAGGTGCAAGTAGGTGAGAAAAGGCTCTTTTCCAATGTGTATTTCATCATTAAGGTACAGAAAGGGTTGATGTGGAACTGCAATGTCGAAAGGTACAACAGCATCTTTAAAAGCATTAATGAATCAAATTCTGTTATCTGAAGTACTTGCTGCTTTTAGCATTGATGACAAACAATACCACTACTTCCACAAGCATACTGTTTCAAACTTAGTTTTCCCTTTTCCTCTCTACAAGGTGCTCACTTGTTTGTTTTATTTTTAACCAGATTATAGGCTTGGAAAGCCTGGTGAATCCTGAAATTCATCTTTGTTTGAAACTGCAAAATAAATTCTCACTGTTTTTACAACCATATGATAAATAACAATTGGATGTTAATCACATGAAATAAATAAAATGGTCTGTATTTCATAGAAAGAAGTTGAATGCAACTGTGTATGGCTTCTTATGTGTTAAATTTGCTTTGCACCAGCCTCAGAGCATTAAACAATAAACCCCATATGAACAGACTAGCTAAGGATACCCATATGTATTTCTCAATGATATGGCAATGTTAATTTCTTATATTAGATCTTTTAGGACAGTAATATGTAGTTACTGAAAAAGGTGGATGCTCTAAACATGTCAAGTATCTGTAGGTTATGAATATTGTTTAAAATACCCTGAAACTGCTGTAAGTAATTCCAAGGAGCTGACTGATGAGATGTGGGACAGAGCACGTGATTATGGAACTGCAAATGGATCTAAAAGCCCTATGTATCTTTTCCTAACCTACATCCTGATCTGAAAGCAGCTTGACTATTGAATTACTAATTGTTTATAATTTTTTTCTGATTCCTGAAGCAAAGCAAAGACACATTTAAATGGTGCAGTAACTAGTGCAAATGGCAAGCTAACTGGCACCTTGGATGAACACGGTGAATGCCAGGCAGCTAAGAGAATGTGAAAAAAAAGCATATAAAGCTAGCATGAAACTAGACAGAAATGCTCTAATTAAAAAAGAACTTCAGATTATGACCAGCAGCTGCTCAGTCAAATGCTTCCCTTAAATCAGACAGAAATAATGCTGACCTGCGTCTCTGAGGATCTTGCTACTTGTTAGCAAAATGCTCTCTTTGTTGAAACTTGGCATACCTACTTTATACTGTTAACATATTTTTTCTTCTAACCACTTGAACTCAATTTAATCTGCTATGTGGTATAATTAATGGTTTATCTGGAAGTTGGAGGAAAAATAATCTTTTTATATTTATATCTTGACTGATGTAAGACCTCATTTTGACAATGCAAGATCACTAACATATGCTTTAAAAGCCAAGGAAGAAACATATTTTTGAGTTCACATGCTAGTGATCAGAAATAACTGCATTTTTATAGTTCACCTTACATGGAGGATGCTCTTGTGAGAAAATTGAAGATCAAATTTATCTTTGGAGGTGAAATGAAGGGGGAAGGGAAGAGAATATAAGTTTTTTTATCCTTTATTCTTAGTCATCAGGATTAACTGTTGCCTGTTTATCACTAGAGTTCCTATTCTTCTTCTACCTCTGGCACTGTCATGGAGAAGACAATGTGACCTATACGTGAGGCATGTTGTATGGTCATTAGTTGCTCATTGATCCCTGAGGCGATGGGTAAATATGCAAAACAGAACCTGACAAGGTTATGTATATTAGAACATACAATTCCAGTTGTTTGCATGACAGTGATAATGTCTCAACTCGGATAGCCAAAGTAGACTTAAGAATTACTCTGGAGCCCAGCTCCAGCTGCTGTACATCTCATAATTAAACTCTCACTACCTGTTAATCTTGATTAGACTGATCTCCCTGCTACTCTTCTACAAGCTTGACACTTTCTGCAGTGTTTCAAATTCACTTTGTTTTGATGGTCCTAAGTGTGGCAGTTCTGTCAGCAGTGCTCTGCTTCTGCTTCACAATCCTTCTGTACCCCTCCGTCTGTCTTTGTCAGGGACTAGCCTAAAAAGTATTCCATACATTAAACTGGACAGAAGCTTTACTTTGAGTATCATCAAAGATGCCATTATTAATGGCTTTAAGTGGGCTGTGTTGTAGCAGAATAGTTTATGTGGCTCAGAACAGTTAAGAACCTCCCTTAAACTTGACCCTCTCTGCATGGGCAGATCCTATGTCTCCTGCTGAGTGTCTTCTTTTTGTGTCTTCCAACACAATCCAAGCCCTTGTGCTTTTTCTGTGGAAGATGTGTGCCAGAGACATCATCTGTTTCACTTTCATAGTTAATCTTGTCTATGTGGAATGCTGTGAGAAGAAGCACTGAAATAAAAATATTTGGCAGATGGGAAAGGCAGGGATTTCAGGATAAATGTTCAGCGGAGATGCAAATGTAAAACTACTTTTCTCCTACTGGTGCCTAAACTTTCTCAGTTTCTGTTAAAGGAGGGCATAAATCACCTTGGACAAATGATACTTGGGTTTGCACCTCTGTGGTTGCTGCCTTAAAGGTCTTTTGTCTTATTTTGGACACATGCTTTTATGTGCTCTCCAATCAGATAATCCTAATCCTTTGCTTTTGAGCTACATTGTCTAAATTACTATCATAGTGAAGAATCTTCTCATGAGTAGATAATTGCCTAGTCTCTACTTGACATCCCTAGTTTGTAGATGTGTTCTATGTTACAAGATGAACCTGTCTCTTAAATATTTTTTTTAACTTATAAGAACTTCCTTCTCCGAGCAAAATGCTAAAGGCCAAATCCTCAGGTAGAGTAAATCATGCCTTTCTATTATGCCAATTGAAGCTGTGTTGATTTACAGCTACTGAACACCTTACCATAGATATTGATTGAATTTCTTGTTTTCTTATGGGAACAGGGTCTGAATAACTTCTGGATGCTCTTTGCTTTCTCCTTCTGCATATAAAATAAAAAATTGATTCTTTTAATAATAAATCCTATAGCAGCTTTTTTTTTTTTTTTTTTTTCTTTCTCCATTGTATAATAAAATCCCTCAAGAACATTTATGAAAGTGCACTTATTTATTTATGCAAAATTTCTGCCTTTTTCACTTTTGGATCATTTTTCATGGTGTTCAAATTAAATATTTTATTCATCGGTTGTAGTTGTGCCCACCATGCATATTACTTCATCATGATGGAATGAGATTGATGTGCTGCTTTGTAATCACCTATCTATACATGCCATCTTTGTCAATACTGGTTCATTTTTCTTTTTCTTTGCCAAGAAACAAGTATGGGAAATCATATAAACTTGTATAATACTGTTGCAAAATTTAGTTTGTTAAATGAACTTTGAATAGAGCTAGCAAAATAGTTGGAGGCAAGCAGATCAAGTCCAAGCCATTCTTGGAAGGTTCCACACTACTATCAGTTGGGTTTTTGTCAGTGTTCCCTGTAGGATTTGATGGGTAAATATTAACAAATTTAAAGAATGTTCAGCTTGAAGAAGAGTCTGCACGTGTGTTGTACTGAGAAATGAACATTGTAAAACTGCCTCTCTATTTGTGTGGACAGCTTTGTTTTAATCTTTATTTTTGTCCTTTCAAAGACTTTCTTGATAGATCCTACCATAGATATATATATATCTCCCTTTTATAATATAACTATA